>JAQFYB010005229.1:0-14500 GCA_034694085.1 Pogonognathellus longicornis | reverse complement strand
TTTAGTTTTCCGCACTGTCTCATTATTTTTGCAGGTTCGTCGAGTCGTCGTGACAAGCTAGGCTGACTTTCACTGTACAAACCTCAATTTCGTATTAATTTAATTGTGGATTGTTTACAAAAAGAGGGGAAGGGGATAAAAAGAGGACAAATCTGAAAACATCAAAAAACTGTCATTTTAAAAGTGGTAAATATAATGTTATTTTTAATTCCCATTCACCATTTGCAAATAACATGGTGCATAAATGAAAATATGTAAAAATACGACAAAATATACAATAACTTGACACTTGTTTAAATCTAAATAATATGTTCTATATTTTAAAATTTAAGGGGTTCGGCACTTTTGCGTCTGTTTGCATCTGGACTTTGGGTTGGTGGGTAAGCTTAATTTATTTATTTATTTGGTATGTAAAGTATGACGTAAATATCTCTTATGTCTTATGCAATACTTTGTGTAAGTGTATTAGAATAAGTATTGCTGTATTATGTAAGTTTAGTATCATTTGTTAGTTTTGTATTAAATTTCCAGAGCTAGCTGGAAAAGATATTAAGTATTAAGTAAGTGTAGTTTAATTTAAATTGTAGTTGGGGACTTGTGACTTGGGGATTCCTAGCTAATGTTCACCTTTTCATTATTTTGTTATTTCTGATCTAATGTTTCATTTCACTTATTACTTTGCTATTTTTGATTTATAGATTCTTTTAATAAGGGTGGAGAGGCTTCATTACCTGAAGTTCTGTCTTTTTGAAATAAACATTTGGATGTTCTTATGTTCTTAAGAAGTCGTAATTTCTGGTCCAATAGTCGCTGCTCGTTACATACGTAAGTCCCCAATTGTCCATTGTGCCATCAAGCTGCATTCTTTTAATTTAAAAAATAATTTGAATGTTTTCCAGAAATTATTGTTTTGATTCAATGTATTTTTTTCAGCAATGATTCATCTTTCAGTTTTGTTCCAGTCCAGCTAGTCTCATCCTCACATAAAAATTGAATGAATACTCTTTTGAGTTTGCTGTCGCCGTCAACAAACAATCAATTCAATACTGGACTTCAAAACTATCATTTAAGCCGAGTCGAAGAGATTGACAAACATCAATAAAAATGGAACTAAAAGATATCTTCTACAACAAAGCAGACTTCGTTGAAACCGTATGTTTAGTATTACTTCTGCAATAACCTATCTATATTATCCCAATCCTAAATGATTCATTTCTAATATTTCAGTTGAGTACCTATGTATTTGAAAATATCAACTCAGCTTCTATAAAAATTATATTGTTGTTCATTTAGAACATTTACAATCGTTGTTGTTTTAAAAGCATGTATGTATTACGGTATATAGACTCATGGTAGATGTAAAACATTCACTATATTAATGGTATAATTATATAATGCAGTATACTGTTAGATTTACATGTATTCACAAAAAATTATGGCATGTCCAAACCTATTTTTTGTTTTCAGGCTTCTGGGAACAAAGTCAGTCGAAATACAGTTTTATGTGGATCTCAAAATATTGTGATTAATGGTAAATCGATTGTTCGCGATGGAGTTATAATTCGGGGAGATTTGGCTAGTGTTAGAATCGGCCGGCAGTGCATTATCGACAGAAATGTAGTTGTTCGTCCTCCATTTAAAAAATTCAGCAAAGGGTAAGTAATCGTCTGTATGGCTAAATTGGAATACATTTTGTGATGAATGAAAGTTGTCGATATCTAATCTAGTAATAACATTTCGTAATATTGTATACATCAATATTATTCAATATTCAACACAATATTTTATTTTATATCTATATTAATGCATAAAATGAATGGTATGTTTTTGTATTCCGCAGTGTTGCATTTTTTCCACTGCACATAGGGGACAACGTTTATATTGGGGAAGGGTCTGTTGTAAATGCTGCTGTTATTGGATCCTATGTATATATTGGTAAAAACTGTATTATTGTAAGTAATTCTCTGATACAATTTCATTTTAACATGCATGTTATTATGTATGCATAATGTTTATTCATGCTGTAATATATATAATACATATTTCACAGGGAAGAAGATGCGTTCTAAAGGATTGTTGCATGGTAGCTGACAACACAGTGCTAACTCCAGAAACTGTTGTGCCTTCATTTGCAATTTATCGGGGTTCACCTGCTCTTCATGCTGATGAGCAACCTGACTGCACCCAAGATCTTATGATAGAATACACAAAGAGTTACTATCAGCATTTTCTACCGAACACAGCTACACCAACTGTTTCAATGTTTAATACATCTCCATCCAGATTGGCTGTTATGTCTTAAAATGTATGTTTCTTCAGGAAAGGCGTGCAGTAAAGATTATGCGATTTGAATATCATACCCGTTTTTCTTAAAATGTATATTTATAGGAAGTTTGTGTAGCAAATGGCAAACGGTATGTATCCTATAAGCTTGGCGTTATGCATGGTGGTATCTGTATGGTATCTGTTGCGTGAATGTATTGTTTTCGGCCTTACTTTACTAATCATTATTATATACAATGTAGTGATAGAATGCAATGTTTATGGCAATCTAAGTTTTGTAAGGACTTTCTAAGCTCAACTTTATTCTAAGCTACTTTCAGATTTGTATTATTTAAAATATATATATTGATTGGAGAAGTATGAATAAAGAATGTTCACTAGATTCATAATGAACAATGGTGTATTGAAATTAAAATCGTGGAATAGGACTAGAAATAAATTAACTGCTCCAGTTGATATAAGTGTTGCGTAAACTTTATGTAATGAGTAAGGGGAATAATTGGGAGTATTAAGTTAGTAGAGCAATTAAAGAAATAAAAAAGTAAAAGTGGGTTGCGCTATTTAGATTGCAATTAGCACTGAGGCCATCTTGAGCTGTAGTCGTAGAGGCTCACGAAGAAAAGGATTAGGTAGTGGTTGTAGTAGATGGGTTTGTTGGATAGCGAGGTAGGTATTTTGTGTCGACTGCTGCGACTGCTGAAATCATCATCACTTGCAGAAGGTTATTCCTCTGCTGCTGTTAGCTGTTGGTATATGGGTTTATGTTGGGTTTATGTAAGTCCTAAAACTGCTCCTTCATTTGCTTACTAGCAAAAGCTAGATATTCCTTGTAATCGTCATTCACGGTCAACGTTGTGAACTGCACAGTGTGTACATGTACAGAATACACACACGGATATATAGAATACGAGTGTTGTTCATGTATTCATGCTCATATCTTGCATACAGCTGCACAGCCTGCGAACAAGTCTCTATCTTGTTGAAGTGAGTTTTAGTTTTGCTTTTGTTACGTCGTCGCTATGAAAGGGCAATGCAAAGGTACAACTCATACAGGATTGTTTGATGAACTCACTGTAGGACTAGAGCTATACACTAGTAAACTGTTTACTTGGCGAACGTAGAAGAATATCACTCACTCACTCGTTCAGAGTTTAGAGTAAACAAAAATGTTCAAAATGTATTCTTCACGGGACATTTAATTCAAATAACTAACTGAGGATGTTACCCACTTTTTACACATCTATTTCCTCCTGACAAGTGCTACATATTTTATATAAAACTCAACTCATCAAACCAAAACCAACATCAAAATCACCTTCACCCCTGACATTTCCTATAGGTGCTGCTTCGTATCCGAGGTAAACATTCAGTTTCTTTTATCTCCGATTTCAAAATACTTTCTTGTGCAAATTTATCATTCCAATAGTTTTACACACATACAAGTGTACATTATTCTTATACATCTGCATAACATAATTGCACCCTTAATTGGCGTAACAAGTTATCGTGTAGTTATATAAAAGAGTATTATGTATACGTGCTTTGTTAATAAATAGGTAACGATACACACAGAGCTAGCTGATTCTAAATCTGTAGTCTGTAGATACTTTGCTATTACTCGTTTTACCACAATATAAAAGTTCTCAACATTCATTGTTTCTTTCCCCCAACTATGTAATGTAACAACAAAGGAATAACAAAACTTTTATTTCTTCATTTACAAATTCATATATGTATACTGCAGTTAATTCTCACTCTGGGTGTCTTGTCATTTTACATTTTATCGAAATAAAGTCATTGCATTGATATTAAATAAACGATATCTCTTTATATTTTATTTGCACATTTACAGAAGCAGTAATTACTAGTGTATAGTAGTTTGTTTCTATCGTTCTATTAATAACAATACTACTCATTTACTAGAAGGGCAACACATTATTTTTTAACGTTTTCAATGGCACTGGTTTACGAGTCTCTTATTTATGTGTATTGTGTAAAACTTACAAATTAAACAAACTGTAAGTATTGCATTGTATTACGTGCATTTTATTCTGGTAGTATAATATGTGTATGTATACAAACTGTTGTTTAATGTTCGCCAAGTATTATGCCTATATAGCTTAATACTTAATACTAACCACAAATATTTGTTATGCTATACGCAAATAGGTGTGGAGACTAAAGCTGCCTTTGATGATGACCAAAATAAATATTCTAAGCTTTACCACATTTGGGGATTGATGAAGACGAAGTGATGACTACAAGAAGTAATTCAATGAACTGGGAGAACGACAGTGTTGTTAATCTTATTGTTAAGGAAAAGGATGTGCGTATAAAGCAAAAAGAATTACTGAATTCGGTTGGAATTTACGATTTTATACAATCTCACAGTAGTCACAATTCTGTTCAGTTAGTCAAATTAAATCAGTGCAGCATACAAGGAGAAGCAAGTGACAACAATTGAATTCAGAAGTTACTACCAAACTAAATCAAGAAAGAGTGACAAAGCAACTACTGCCCAGTGCCTGTAATATAAGCACAATACAAAGAAATTCATCGCCAATTGTTACTTCGAAGATACTCACATCATTCACATATTTGCCATCACAGAATTAGATGAAAGTAAATTGTCCAGTAAATCTCTTCCTTCGAAAAATGAATGTTAAAGTATTCCTGGGAAATTGACCTTATTGTCGTCCGGCTCCTTGTAAGTTAAACCTTTTAGCACGACCTTTAGATAGTCACCATCAAATAATGTTATGCTTTGCTCACACAGTTAAATATTAGTTACATACATTTAATATCTGTTCCAATACTACACAGTACATAGTCTACATGTATAATAAAGAATATTATGCTATGTACCCACATAAAAACAGCAAACTAAACAATACAGTTATGTAGTAATTTAAACCCAATGATGGGTGCTGAAAAAGAAGTAAGAGCTTTAACTTTTAATGGCAAACTAAAGTTCTATACCCTGTGTCTACGTTTTTTGTTCTTCATTTCTGAAGATCACAGAGACAGTGAGATAACATAGTTTTTGATTTGAAATTTTTGTCTAAAAATATACTCAAACAATTTTATTGGATGAAGTAAAAAATTTATGAAATTTACATCATTCTTAAGAGGACAATGTTTTGCGTGTAGGTATGTATTATGTATAGATTAGGTTAGTATACCTGTAGCGTATATATTTTAATGTTGACTAACATGACACTGCACTGACAGTATAGGAGAAATCTATAGATCAACCTTTATGCTTAGTAACGCTTTCAATTTTTCTGAGACACAATCATTCCAATATCGAGCCTAATCTAAAATGAGCAACTCATTGACAACTCATTTTACCCTGCATTTAATTGTATAATCTCCTTACAAGAAATGTTTATAGAGAAAGTAGTGAAAGTTCAGTGCAATATTTTATATTCAGTCCATATTATATACACACATACCTATTAAAAATCAATAATCTTGTACTAGGTACGAATATAATATATTTACAATATGCATTACCTACAGATAGATGTTTATAAGATCAGTATAAGCCATAACTCACTAATTAAATAAGTGATTGATGCATTGAATGAAATTGTCATGTTTAGTTCATCATTTATTAATTATGAGTGAGAAAAATATCTTTAGGAAGAACGAGGGTATTAATCTCTATATATAGACAAATGAAATCTCCTTCAACTTATTTGTGCACCTTCCTCTGGGCAATTCTTCTGGTTGTTTTCTTAATTACTACTTCTTAAGTATATTATCAATTTCCCATTTACTACAATGTCACAACTGATACAATTCAGTTTGTTCAAATCCACCTACTCTGTATATGTGCAAATTGTAAAATTAAAGTGTGAATTATTTTCAGTAAGAGTGTAGCAATAGCAATATCAATTGTAAATTAGAGTTTAGCCAATTGAAAGGAGTGAGAAATAGAAGCAGGTGATGCGTCAGTGTAAAGTACACAAAATATAGGATAGCAAACTAGGAATAGTAGGATAGGATAGGATTAAAGTGCTCAGTAAGTATACACAAAGAAAGAGCGTAGTTGAACAAAGCAGTTGCAAATGTTTTGCTCTGCTCAACATCACGAGTCGCAATTGTGCAACCATCATCATGGTTTCACCAATGTTTATTGTGTTTGTGTCATCTTATCAGTAAGTGTAGTGTAATGGCAGGAAAAAGACGTAAGACGAAAAGCACAACCAACAACGAACGGAAGAAATTACTCAAGAAGGCTCACTCAGCGTATTCTTGTACTTACTTAGAATCTACAGTAGAAACAACTCTCAGAACACAAACACAAACACATCTATACATACAACAACGATGCAACACACATACACATAGAAATAAATGTAAGTACATGCATCGTCTATAGATATCTATGCTGTGAAGTCTGAAGATAGTACGCATACAATTTAATCCTTTCAACCAGCTGCGTTCAAGCGTAACGCTCTGCTTGTACTTTAAAGGTGAGAGACTACACGCTAAACACTTCCAACCTCCAGTACTGTACTACTAGTATGTACTTCGAAATAATGACTCTTCCGTCTTTAACATTCCAGCTAAAAATGTTCCGTCTTACGTCTTCACTCAATTAGCTTGCATCTACTCCCTTTTCCATTTCTAACCATCGTTCGAGACGTAGTTTACATTACACTGAAATGTAGGCTGAATCCGGTGTAAACTGTAAACTATTTTATTCTATAGGTTCATCGATACTAACATAACGCATGCAAACATACATGTCACTTACAAGAATTTGAACCCATAAACAATGGGCTTACCCTTTTGCCACTATCTTGCGCATTTGCATTATGGAAATCATATTACACTGATTATTGACTATGTGATACTATTCGCCGATAGTTCAACAGTCAACACATACAGCTAACTAATTATATATTTGTAAAGCTTTATTCTAGTGCTGTCTTTATAGTTAAAGCTACAATTATTGATATATTCAATAGACCGTGTTCTGTATATGGTTTTGGAATCATAGATGTTTACACTTCAGTTACTTCATTAGCGTGTACTACATAATACATAATATAACAATGTGGCTAAATTAATATCATTTCAGTAGTGTTGATTTCATTTCCATGAAATGTATTTTACACACTACTAACACCAACACTACCAACGTAGTATACAGGGGGAAAGCGGGCTGTTGGCTTCTCCAAAATCCTAATTAACGATTTCTGCCTTAAAATACAAAAATGGGGATTTTTTCTGCATTTAACTTTAGTTTTAACTAAAATTAGCTCAATTCTTTCTTTCTGCTACGTGTAATCATAGACATTTTTGTTCCTCATATTGTGATTTTGCCCTCCATACGGCCTTGACTATTACTATTGTTGGTATTGTTTCAAGCATTTATTTGTTCATACTAGCAATTGTATTGTTACGTATTGTTACAACATTTATATTGAACTTCCTCCTTTCTTATTAATTATATTATTGTTACAAGGCATACTAAAACATTATGTTGAGCTTGCATTGTCACTTGTGCTTGATCTAATTATTGCAGATTGCAGTGCAAATAAATTAGTACATACAGACTTTACAGACACATAATGTTTATGTATTTGGGTTTATGTCCTTAAACACTAGTTACAGCAAAATAAAATATTATACTGCTATTGATTAGAAATGAACTCAATAAGCGTATTTTTATGATGACAATTTTTGTTTGCAGTTCACCTTAATTGAAGTGGACGAACGACAAAGTGATTTACGTCCATCAATCGCCTACAGGCTACAGGCCTTAGCATCAGTCTAGAAAAATCACAACAGGTTTCTTTTCATCAAGGACTGCGGAGATCAGTAAGACTGGATATTTTTAGTCAATTTCGGAGGGGACTTGTGAGCGAAGGATTGAGTGTCCAACTCCGACCCTGTTTCTGCCGGTAGCGAGCCCCGGAAAGTGGTGGAGTTGGTGGGCGATGGGAAATTGTGTGTCGTGTGCCGACTCGTCATCTAATGAGCAGGCGGAGCTTCGAATTACAGAAGGCGATAGAAAAATTCCTGGTATGTCGTCAGTTGTCCTCCTTCTTTACAGAATTTTTTATTTAGTTCCAATTATTTGATTGTTCGAAGGACAGACTTAATGATAGAGTGTGAGAGGAAGGATTTCTGCTGTGAGACATGAGAATTGAAGTGGAATGTTTTTATATAATGTGTGTTGACATTTCAATTAGATCTCCAAGCGTCAACCACAGGACTGATGATGAAATCTGATGGGTATAACGGAAGCGGCCTTGAGAATATGAGTAACGGGAGTCGCACACCAGGATCATCCGCTCATCATGTCATAGGAGTTATCGATGGCAACGGTGGTGCTGGAGGAAATAGTATTTCCGGCGGTAGTCAAAAGGCCGAGAAGAAGACTTTTTATTCGAGAATACCTCCTCTCGGACGAAGTGGAAGCGCTGATAAAAAATCTTCCAGTTCGTCAACTAACGCTTCTATTCGGTTAGTCAAATCAAACGCTATAAAATATACACACTATACACACATTCATTGCAACACACTTACAAGCATGAGAATAATTCTCAACCATGAATTAAAAGCTGGTATAGTACGAGAATGTTGTATCATGGTAATTTCCATATTGCCATGTATGTAATGTAATAATAATACAGGGTTAGCGTCTTAGGGTTCTTTCCATGTGGTGTAATTGTATCCAATGTCTTAGTACATTTAATATTTATGGAATATATATATATCCCTTAAACTACACATTTAGAATTGCATGGAGATGCGTAGTTTCTGAACGCCAACAGAGTGAGTTATTGGTTATTTATTATCCAGGCTTTAGTATGTTACTTTGGCCATTAATTGGATTTTCTTCCCGGAATCCTCCATACGTAGCAAGAGTTATAAAAGACAGACATGTAAGCGTCGCTGTCAGGATCATATTTTATATCCTTTTTGTTATTACCGCATGATTCATGCATAGAAAGTAATTGAATTCCCGTAACACTAAATGACAATCTTGTAATCGGAGTAATACAGAAAATATCATGAGAAGATTTCATTTCTTGTCTATAGTAATAACACAAAGGGTTTGTTATAATTAAAGTCCAAAGTACTTTCAAACAAACTTACAGTTTCCGAGGAAGTTTATATTCTTCCTCATATTTCTCCGAAGAAAATGTTGTTAATAATTTATTGTGTATAAGATTTTGCAAGCTTATACTTAGGACTTGGGACTTAGATATAGTTGGCAGTGTATAGCGTATTGTCCGTACATAAGCACCTGAAGTATGTACAGCTATCGGTTTGTGTGTAGTTGTAGATTCTGGGAAAGTGTAAACAAGTTCATAGCGTTGTTGGTCTTCGTAAGTGGTTTGTTTACAGGATGATGCATTATGAAGGATGTGAGGAGACACAGAAGAGATCTTGAGATTATTGTAAAGCAGCAGTAATTATATTTATCAGGACAACATGAGAAGGTTTAATAGTATTATGTTTGCAACATAGACATAATTTGCGATACACGTGGAAATAGGTTTTTGGTGTATGGTTTCTGATGGTGTTTCAACCACAAGGACTGTTGTGTGATGTCATGTAGCTAATGAAATTTCCTTTGATGTTGATTAGAGATAATAACAACGCATACTCAGAAACGAAAATCTCCGCTGTGTTCGAGCACTACAAAGACCCGTACGAAGAGTGCATTCTAGCCGAAGGAATTGAACGCTTTTGCAAGGATCTGGAAGTCAAGCCAGAAGACTTTAAAGTTCTTGCTCTTGCTTGGAAATTCGGAGCCGAGCAGATGTGTCGATTTACAAGGGAGGAGTTCTCGCGAGGGATGCGGGAGCTCAAGACAGACTCAATGAAGGGGATTCAAGCCCGACTTCCCGATGTGGTTGTAGAAGTTCTCAACGACGCTGCCAAATTCAAGGATTTGTACCGGTTCGCTTTCAAGTTTGGACTCGACTATGAGATCGGCCAAAGAATTCTCCCGGTGGAAATGGCCGTGAGTTTATGGCGAGTTGTTTTCTCCCAAAAAGAACCTCAAGTGCTGGAGCGGTGGATTCAATTTTTAGAAACGCATCCCCACATACGAGGAATACCCCGTGATACCTGGAACATGTTTCTCAACTTTGTCGAGACTGTCGGTACTGATCTCAGCAGTTACGATGACACAGAAGCATGGCCCAGTCTCTTTGATGATTTCGTAGAGTTTGAGAATGATAAGCTCAATCAGAACATTTGTGTTATTAGTAGTAGTAGCTTGGACAAGCAGGACCAACAACAAGTCATCGAAAATTCCAGCCCGTGCCCGCCTCCTTCTTCCGCCTCTTCTATCCACCAACAGCAACGCACCCCGCCATTGTCCGCCAACAATCACAAGAGTATTAGCGCAAGTAGTAATCACAGTCATAAAAGCTTCAATCCTTCCAACAATGATCATGTCAATTAATTTGTAACTTATATTTAAATAACTGTCTCTTTCCAAATTACGTCAAATATATTATGATCGTACTCTTCAGTTGGGCTGAATGTTGATGCAGTCAAGATGAGCAATCTGGAACAAATCCAGCAGTTAGCAATTAATGACCAATTCAAATATTTTCACTAGCAAAGTAAGATCATATGAATACGGTAGATCCCTATAAAATATTATATTAAGAACTTGGGTGCTTTGAGGATATGGAAGTTACAAGTTAGTAATGGAAGAAAAAAATTATCTTGCCCATTTTGTAAAGTGTGTAATACAATATCGCAAAATTATCAATTGGAATCTGTACAAGTTAATGTAGCTTCACTCTATGGATTAGATGCTACTTATATACAAATATGTCTGTTTGTTGCAGGCGAACTTTTAAAACTTTGACTAGGGATTTCGCATTTATTCGCTACTGTTGTACTAAAGTAGAATTTAAATGAACTGTGCCGTATCAATTAACATAATCAGAATCCTGACGTGCTAGTGCTAGGCTGCGGATGATACGAAATAATATGCGAATAATTATCTTTTTAAAGCGTCAAGTGTCACACATGCATAATATTGCTAATGCTAATTTTGATATTTCCGACTGGATCTATTCTGTAATCTCTGGCAAAGGTAATTCTCACCCGCTCCATGCATTTACTCCAAAATTATATTTGGAATTGCTAGCTACAAATACTAGATTCAAAGAAATGTGCAACAAGAAAATATTACTACAATTGGTAATAAGATGAATACACATACTATACGCACATACAAACAAGACAAGTAATATTTCAACTTTCAACCTTCGATAATTAGCAATAGCAGCATTTTATGCAGTGGATCCCTATAATCCCTAAGGCTTGAACTTGAACACACCGATATCAGTATTTCTTTCCTTTTTTAATTTACAGTCTCAATGTATTAGAGCCATTAGATTATGGTATTAGTTTATTAGCAGTGCTAGGCAAAGCTAGCATTATGCAAGAACAAAATAATTTGCAATGTTATGCAAAGTAGACAGTACACAGCACAAAGCTGATAGACATTTGGGACACAGGCAAATATATTATTCTGTACTAAGACGATGAAGCTATGTTTGATGATACATAAAGAAAAAGGTAAAAGTGTCATCGTCTTTTCATGCACTAATGCAATGCTAACTAAATGTACAGTGTAGAATTCTATGGCGTTGCATAATGATGTGGAAAAATGTTACCTTTGATTAGAGACCGTTTTTGGACATTCTATACATAATATTATACTTAAGTATTGGTACTTGCTGCTATTAAGTAGCTGTACTACAAGCACGTACGAACGACACATTGTTGGAATCTACATTTGAATACTAAATGTAAGTACATGTTGTTAGTTCTTTGTTCTTTTCAACATGATACTGAGTTGTATTTATTTGTATTGTACATAATAGATTATCTTATCATACTATTGTTGTATTAGTGCTACTACTGGTAAAACAAGTGGTTTCCTACCGTTAATAATGCAGTGTAATTCACACCGGTTTTGTCGTTTAATTCTGGAACTATAAAAAGTATATGAAAGTGCCAGAGAGTTTAGCCCTATGCGTTGAATATACATATGCTATATAGAAGTTCTTCATTCTCAACTTACTTATACTTATCTTTAAACTTATCTTTGTCAAGAATTCTTACTGCTTCAAGAGTTCTACTTTGTTAAATATACAATTGTGTATTGCTGTAATGTTAAACGAACAAGTTTGTGTTAAGACTGAATTAAGTTTAATTATCTACTTTATTAATGTTATAATTATCGAATCGAATCGAAGAAACCAGGTGAAAATAATATTGTCTTTGGAATATTTGTTGAAATAGGACTTTTGTTTTGAAAGATTTTGTTTTTACCATAAAGTGAAACGAGAAATCATGCAGGATATTACTCAATTCAGCATCATAATGTTATAGTTTTAGCTTAAAGGCTTGTAGACTTCGACCAGTCTATATATTATAAATAGAACCTCAATGCATTAGTTAGTAGTCTTAGTAGTACGTACATTTTATTCAGGAAATCGAGGCTAATAACTCTCCTTCTAGTTACTTACACGTGTAGAATAAAGCGATAATATGGATCCGTTACTGCAGTTTGCTAGTTTACATTTATAATTGTGTGATGTATTGTACTGCATGTATATTTCTAGCTTGTTGTCGAACGAGTATGTTGTTGTAGGATTTTTGAAAACGATTGCAAGACAAAAATGATATTTCTGACAAAAAGCTGTCGTTTAGCATTGCGAATTGTAAATGTGGACGAAGTCCTGGTTTTGTTGAATTTTGTCTTTCTCGTATATTATATATAATACTAAATGTGTATATAGGAACTTTATCTTGAGCCATGCTCTGAGAAGTGTGATAGTTTGATTTTCACTCTAAGATGATACTTATCTAATGTACATGTACATAATATTATGAACAAGGGAAAGGAAGAGTTGGCAAAGTATTTACTAAAGAGTGGTGATGATTTATGAATTATTACACGATATATAGAGACGAAAATGATAATGACTAGATTCTACGTAGCTCTGATCCGCCGCCTTTGTGCCTGTCACATTGAAAAACTCACACAGTCACATACACACAATATATTTCTCAAAAATCAAAATCCAGTCGAGTAACAAACTTAAATAATTAGGAGATATAGTTATAGGGACAGTAACAGTAAGTTTTACTGTACATGGTGAAAGAGCATGTTGTGAAAGCGTGGTCTCTTGTCTAATGATGTGTATTCTTGATTCTCACAGTCAGTATATTATAAAAGTACACTCACAAGAATCGTCGTAATTATATTAGGAAAAATAATACAAAATAATACACAGAGACTGTCAAACTATGTTTTGCGTACACACTTAACTTGTGTACGCAAACAACTCATTTGCACGTATAAAAATAAATTATTAGTTACTACAATTACTTTATAATGTTCTGATCTAATCTAAGAACTCTACAAGGTCCTAAATCTACTAGGTACTCAATTAAGAAGGGCGACAAAGAGAGAGAAAGAATTACTATACTAATTGCATGGAAATAAGTAAAGCATTAATTGACATATACAATAATGTAAATGTTTAACTTTAATCTAGAACTAGCACTATACTATTAAATACGCTAATTATTGGCCAGACTCAAACTTCTATGAGGTACAAATCCTGTGTGGTGTGTGTAGAAATTGTCGAATAAAACTTACAGCAACAACTGTGTGTACCTTTTGAAATTACTGTCGCTGTGCTCGTTTACAAATCTGACTGTCTTAATGTGTATTGAATGGAATTTTAAAAAGCATTCATCAATGCAGGTGTACTAAGGACAATTAGTAACTTATTTTAACCAGCGTAGGTTGTGGTTGTTTGTACTTGTTGTATCTGTATCTATATCCGTCACGTTTTGTAACACAATTACAACAGCAAAATTGCGTTAGACCTTAGAATGTGCTTTACGTGCGTGCAGTTCAATATTTAATACAAATGTATTGTCTCGCTACTAAAAATTCAATGTAATTTTTGCGTAATAATGCAATTATGCACTATACCAGGTTCTATCATTTTTAAACTTTTGTTGTCCGCAGGAAGCAGATTTACAACAAAATTCATGAAAATCCAATTCTAGAGTATACAAAATTCAATATCCTCTTATTACTTCATGCAAAAAATATTTTGTTACTTATCTCTATTTATTGTATTCAAACCAGGAAGTGTAAGTACATACTATAGGTACTCGAATAATGTTATATTTACAT
>JAQFYB010005228.1:0-14504 GCA_034694085.1 Pogonognathellus longicornis | reverse complement strand
GATTTAATGCATAGGCGAGTGTGGGAGTTTGAGTAGGGCTAATGCACGTATCGTTACTTATTGAAGACCCTGTACATGCAAAAACAATCCACAGGGACTCTCCTTGCTTTGCCTGGATGTATTATATTTTATACGATACAATTTTAATTTCTCATGCTAGAAATACAGTAAGTTTTATACATATCAAAAATTACAATGATTCATGTGGGAGTGGCTATGAATGAGGCTCGAGCCTTTTCTGACAAATGCTAAAATCCACCTGACTCTAATTATTAGCAGCCTTGTAAGAGACTCATGGGCCTGAAGCCTGAAACTTAAATGAATTATAAAATACAAAGTAATTTAATAAAGTCTCCAGTGAAATCCTCAATTAAATTGCTTTTAGCCTGCATGAATCAATGTGTCTATTGTATGTATGTGCCACGTAACTCTAACGCACCTAAGTGGACTTTATTCGAAAAGTCGATGATAGTCATGCATTAATTAATGTTTCAGTTAGAGCACTTGTTGTGATAATGGCAAGTTCTACTTTCAGTCTGAGCTTTGTACTACTAACTTTGTATCTGAACATAGAAGCTTAATTAAAGCACAGTTAATTATTCATTCTATTGAGAACTCTCGTTAACATCCGATGAGTCTAAAACTATCGTTAATCAATGTATATGCTATTCAGGGCAAATGTGAACTTTCTATACCTACACTACAACTACCTAAACATTTATATTCATGTTCCTGAAATGATGTCACAAACTACAAGAGAGTGTAATAACTAAAAACGCTTACTATATATGTAGGTATAAATACAATATCAAAATTGTGTCATTTATTGCAATAGCTGAGGTAATTAGTTCAAGTCTTTTGACAGCTGATGTGTAAAATCACAATATTTATGTTAAAGATGTATGTATTGCATGTAGCATAGTATGTATGTAGTATATAATATTGTAAGTAATATCACAATCAATGAATCTTTTTACATATTAAGTACATACAATGATAAAGGCTGTTTTGTATGTGTGCACATATTCCTAGTACACATTAAAGTACACAGTCATAGAAAATATTATCTAACTTGCCTTCATCGTCATCATAGTTTTCTAGAAAGGAATTCAAAGTTAAATTTTCAAAGGGATCGCTGTTACTATCATTTTCATCTTCCTCTTTCTTCACCTTCACATTTAATTTGCTGGCCCAGTTCTTTCGGATTTTCTTGTGTTTATGTTTACGCTTATCTTTGTGTTTCCTCTTGGTCGTCTTTTTGTTTTTGGTCTTTTGTGTTGAGTCGGTGGATAGCAAAGAGGATGCTGAAGATGGAATGATGTCGTCAGTTTGAATCTGGAGCGTTGAGCTATCTTTACAGCCTCTTCCTTTGAGCTTTTTACTGGATTTTCTACTAACCATCATCTTCTTGCCGTCCTTTAGAAGGGTGTTGTTACTAAGTACAGAAGCTTGTTCAGATTCTCGAGGATTAGCGTCATTACTGGAACTGTGACCGAAAACAGCTGCATTTGACGTAACAGACGAATTGGAGAACATCCTTACAGACGAAGGAATTATTATCTGTGTCTTCTTGTCAGCGTCATTTTGATCAATAGAGTCTTTAAGCTTAGAGCTTGATTTGCTTGTCATTCGACTACTTTGCGTAGAAGTACTAACCTCTGAGGGAAACTCGAATGTTTCAAAGTCAACATGATTGCCATTCACAATCTGGTTGGAAGTATTGCCAGGAGCAGTTATAGCATTCCAAGACAAATCATTCGTACTACTACTGCAAGCAAAAGTTGAATTCGGTGAGTTGAGACTGTATTCATCAGAAGGGAAATCGTCTGGTGGAAATCTGTTTGTATTCGGAAACCCCCAAGTAGCAATGCCACTATTGGTATTTCCAGTAGTAGTATTTGCGTAAGAGCTTTTGTCAAAATATCGTCCACTGCTACTGTTTCCTCCGATGCTTCCAGTTGTAGTGGTTCTGGTCCGTCCTACCCTGACGGGGTTTCGATGAGGATTAAAATTCAACAAGCCTTCTACATTAATTCCTTGAATGATATTCCCGAATTGTTGGTGCTTCAAGAGGTAACTTCCCTCCTCATCATAAATTCTCTGTTCCAGGTTTTCCAACGAAAGTGCAACGGATTCCCTCTTTTCACACAATTGTCTCAGCTCTAAAAGCAACTGTTCGTTCTGCTGCTGATTCTCTTCTTGGTCAGAGCCTTCCTCGTTTTCAGACCAGGCAGAAGCTGCTGCCATTATTATTGCAACTTTTACTCGTACTATCAATTCAACTATACAACAAACAGCACTCACTCTCCTACACTCCTTCCTTGCACCAACCCAAGTCGGTTTCAGAGAACTTCCACTAACTTGCGTCAATAGAATAGAATGAATGTCAGTATTTGTAAATCCCATGTATTGTAAACACACTATACCGATTCTCCGACTCCCCTATACATACATAATGGCTATATATATTGGCTCTTTTGTAAAAAAAAGTCTGATATATGTTAGTATATATTATTACAGCTACGTCTTTCCCAGTAGTAGTGTGATTTTTAAGCGAAGCAATATTGTGACTGCATGTTCCATCCATGAAGTATTGAATCTGTACTCATGTCTATGTATATTGGTATACTTATGTAATGTGCACAGATAAAGATGATTGCATAGTTGGCTGGCTTTTTGAATTTCCACTCGCACAGAGCAGAATATACTAGTTATAAGCTTAAGTTATGTTTTAGAACACAGAAGCACAGTGAGTTCGTAAAAGTATTTGATAAAAAGGGATGCAACACAATTCAACTCACTTGCTGGAATTTTCTATCAAGTAAACGACACAGCACAATAGTTGGCAAATTGGCTGATTGTGATTTCTACTAAATCGAAGCTTAACTTCTTGGTCTTTGTGCTCGGTGTGGTGCTGTAATTCTCAATGTGCACCGTAAATACACAGTTCCGCGTGAACATGCTTTTCTTTAGTTCACAAACTTGGCATGGCCTTGTACTTGCATGTATACCAGCTATACTGTTATAGACACATGACGACGATGACTCACAAAACAAACTCATTCACGTTTATCGTGCCAATTGTATATACAACAAGATATAAGTCTCATACATTCGATCCTTCTCGCCACATCACTCACACACACCACCACCACCACCGCATTTCAAAATATATTATGGCACTGCACACTTGAACTCTGGAAAATGCGAGAACTAACAACTGAAGTGTCCAATACTTACTCAAATGTGAAATGAAACTCCAGAATTCAAATAATATTCACATTGCTGCCACAAACTGCTGATCTTTGATTTCCGACCCTTGCGTTTTGTTGTTGACACAGCACAATAAAACAGACATTCCAATACAATGCAATACACGTTGAATTGACATCACCATAGACATTAATTTATTTGAAATGTGCAATGTCTTATAGATTCGTGTAATTACTAATGATATATAGTCGTTACTTAAAAACACACACACAAGCACACAAATAAATGACATTTCTCGTCTATGTGGATGTTTGTATGTCATGCGATCGATTCAAGTCAGACACAGTCATTACTACACGCATGGTAATGTAAGTAGTAGTAGAGTAAAGTAATCTCATCCTGTCATACTCCCTAGGAGCCATAATGAAAGATAAAATAAATGATAACACAAGTAAATGTATCTAATCTACGATTACTTGTTTTCTATCAGACAAAAACATTCATATGTCTTCATCAGCTTTACGGATTCAGAAGACCAAAAAGATACTTTATACTTACACCATTCATACGTATAAGAAGGCATATAGGAAATATATTGAAGTATGCATTTCTTTTATCTTTGCTATCCTGATATCCTAAAACATTTCCAAGTTAATGATACTCTTGATAACAGCCACAATACACTTTTATGTTTATTGTATTCTTTCTTCAACCTTGAATAATTCACTGGGTAATTACCTCTAGTGCATGAAACATTAAAAATAACATTACACATAGCTTATACGTTTTGAATTGCCAAACATAACATGAGATAAGGTACTCAGAAGAACATTTAAAATTGAACTCAGGTTTGCATAACAAGCAACATTTTTATACAACAAAACTTATAAATAAATTATAGATACTTATAATTGATATTATCGTAGTACATTAGTAATTGGTTGTTGTATGCTACTTGATCTTAAATCTTATCTTAAAACTTATCGTTAATCCTAAAATATCATAGGTTTATCCTTCTTATGTATGTTATACATTACCTAATTAAGTTTTAATTATTCAAAAATGTATGCAAAGTAAACGAAACAGTTTTTCTACAGATACAGCTTCGTTTTTAAATGTGTTTTTTGTTTTTAAATTTATTTTTTGTTTAAGATATTTTTTCGTTATTTCCATATTGTATTTTTCCGAAGATTTTTATTCGGGATATTTTTTCACGTAATTCTCCTCTAGATATTTTTGTTCAGGTTATTTTTCCATGTAGTTTTTCTCTGGATATTTTTCCATGTAGGTTTTCTCTGGATATTTTTCCATGTAGGTTCTCTCTGGATATTTTTCCATGTAGGTTTTCTCTGGATATTTTTCCATGTAGGTTTTCTCTGGGTATTTTGGTTCAGGAAATTTTTGTATGTTGCTTTTGACTGGATATTTTTCTCCTTCGGGTAGGTCGACGTTAGACGGAGTTGTGCTACTTATGTATTGTATATCACTTTCACTGTTGCTGTATGGATCACTTGGACAAGGGCTACGAATCTTTCCTTTACTGCATAAATAGACGCAGGCTCCTATGGAAGCTACCATACCTAACATAAACCCTAATAAAATTAAACCGATCCAAATAGGATAACCGTCTTTGCAAGTCACCGCTCCGCTAAAAGTGCCGCCGTACTCTGTTCTAAAGGCTTCATAATGCAAATACGCAAATCTGACAGTCGCCGTGTCAAAGTCTATTTTCAAAGAAGTCTTATTGCATTGGTACGATGCTCCGACATACGTTTTAAAGTACGCTATAGATTGAACAGAGTGTGTATGAATGGCAGACGGGTCTTGTGCATTTTGAAATTGAGCTAGAGGATAAATTACGGTGACTGCATTTATATAGTAGTCATTTCCGGAAGCGTTTTTTGCAATTGTAAAAGTCAACGAGTTCCATCCAAACTCTTCCGTTCCAAAAAGAAAAGGAACTTTCCAATATAAAGTTATGTGTTGCCGTCTACCATTGCCTTCAATAATGCAATTTCCGAAAGCATTCGCGTCTTGAGGAATGTTCAATAAAGCTCTGTATCTTTCACCGTTTGTTTGCGAAAATGGAACTTCTACTTGCAAGGCGGCTTCAAATATAATGCATGTGTTGTTGATAATTGGATGTGTTACATTCCACAAACCTATATTACTTTCCCAGCCATTTGCTTGCTCCGGTTGATTTGTTGTTGGCGAATATTGCTCTGTAGACTTTGCCTCTTCTGTTGTGCTTGTAACGGATCCAAGGGATTGTTGTTTGTCTTCTTGAGTGTCTTTTAATGTTAATCCTGAAGTAACATTTGTAATCAGAATGAAGCAGCACAAGGACGCAAATAGCGATGAAATTCGCACTAAACCAAATATAAGTGAATTTATCTGCTTCTTCACCATTTTCTACTTCAACTTCCTACATGCAACTTGCATGGAAAACTTTGAGAAAAAAATGTTAAACAGCAGTTTCTGCTGCATTCAATACTTTCTAACAACAAAATCAACTTGGTATTTTTAAATATCATTTTCATGATTCATGAAGTGTTATTAGGTACTTCTGATAAGATTAAAAGGGTGTTGTTAATCGATAATATTCAACAATTTACGCATCTGCATATTATGTATATACTTACGTAAGTGCTTATACGTGTCACGTTACTGTCTAAACCTTAATGTAATTATTTTGTCATGACATAGCATGTTTTCCAGTAATTATTACTAGTTTCAAGTACAAAATACATACTAAAACAATCAGATAATATGACTCAAGGGACAGTTATACGATATCATAAGGTTGTGTTTATGAACATAGTAATTGAATAATCAATTGCTATTATTTTTGCTCATGTCTGCCAATCATAATTACTATTACTATAATTCCTGACGGTTTAGGCGGTTGCGAGGTAGTAGTGTAGTAGTATAAATAAATTGGTGTTTGATGAGCTCCCATGAAGATTACACCCAACCATGTTCACTCAATTGAGACTACCCATACCTAGGTAGTTTGGTTTTCAACTTAATCAGAAGATAGGAAATCAGAAAATGAGATGAAAAGCATCTGGTTGCAAGTTGGAGTTGTGTGCGCATTGCGTGGACAAGATTGAGGTATACGAAAGCGAAGGGGAGGGAATGCTCACATGAATGCACTACTCAAGCGGGAGAGTAAAAGAGAAGAGACAGTTTATTGTGATCTGTAGTACCCGAATCACTTGTCCTCTTTTTGGTTGAACGGAGTAGTCCGAGATGAGATGATGAGCTTCAACTCCAGAGCAATTGACCACAATGTCGAAATCCCTCTTGAGTAAACCGAAATTGGCCACGCGCTGCTTCACAATCCGTCCTCCAGCTTGTTCAAATCGACTCAGAAAATGAGGTAGCAATTTGCTCGGTTCGCATACATAAGTCGTGAATGCATAACCCTTTCTGCAAACGGAAGCAAATAAAATACATTCCACTTCCATGCCATTACATTTCTACATACCTAATACCTAACTAAACTACTAAGATATACTTACTTATACACTTTACTAGTAATATCAACTTCATTTCTAAATTGCCTCTTCAAAATAGTGCTCTGAGAACTTTGCTGATCGCCGGGCCAGCTGTGAAATGTAAATTGCGAAGAGTGCATGCATCACATTACTATATCCCATACTACTTTAGAAGTTTCGATTTCGAACAAATGATGCAGTAAGACTCGAATCAACTTCACTATGAATAGAATGAAAATAAAGTTTGTATGTACACAGTTGTGCTCTAGTATCTCTATGTACTCAATGTATCTAAACATTTAAAAATGTCTCTGCTACTTACAAACCAAAATTAAATTTCCTATTACCAATTTGATGAAAGAATTTTTTACCCACGATTATTCGACCTACTATTACAATGCAATGTGGGTTTATAAATAGTTGGCTACTTAGATCTAATGCCATGTAGACTTACAGAAATTCGTACTGCAATTATTAAAGGCAGAGATATTTTGTGATACAATTCAAAGCATGCTAATAAAGCTTGCAATACCTAATTGCTTTAATTAAGTCTGTATTTGCAGAAGGCTCAAGTATTTATCAGTGCGTAATGCAGAATCAATAGGAAAAGTACCCGTTTGTACATAAAATACATTCTTTACCGACAAGATTAGAAAAGGAAGTAATTATAACAACTACCTATGTTGTTGCTATATTGGTACGAACATGGAAGAATTTTACCACGTCTATGAATCTTGAATCACAAGTTTATCTGCAAGAAATACAATTTTAAATAGGAAGTAGAAATCAGACAACTAATAAAGCTCTAACTTCACATTTGAAGGTAAATACATAAATAATTTAAGTTTCATAGATAATACGCAGAATCTGTATCATTATTGTTGTACATCTGCTTTTTAGGCTGGGATTTGGTTTCCGAAATACAAGTCACGAAGATAGAAAATCTTCTCCCACCCGCAAAATCAGCAATCCGTGAAAGGGAGTTGAGACCAAAAGTTTACGTCTTCGGTCAGGCAAACGACACAGTTTATATACACATATAGTGTATACTAGCACAGAGGATTTTCCCATAGAGAGCCTTTGTATCGCACCCGTAGCGAACCGTTGCGTTGTTTTTTCGAGATGTTATCTAATCCAGTTTAGGTAAAGGTTTCCCTGGGCCATGAAATTTAGTTGAGGGCACATAAGACTTATAAGTCCTGTTACACGGAAGAAAGCAAGGACGAAAAGTTGAACTGCTTTGGTCGGATGCTCTCCCCGGAGATCTTGTAAAAGCATGCAATTACTTACTTTTGTGTGCCTTGTGTCCGTCTATAGTTACTCTGAATTGAAGACATCTCTCTGCAAAGACTTTTCACATTCAAGTCTGCCACCACTAAACAAAACCACTGCACCAACTTCCACTATACTTATTTTATACTGCTATTTAGTACAAGTGAGGAAATGTAGGATTGTACTTAGGCTGTCAGTTGTCTAAACGATGCACCGGTGTAAATGACTGTCTTTTGTTAACATGTGCTTTGCTTGTATTGGTAATGTAAATTGTTAGACTGCGACTGGCAGAATACTACAAAGATGAAACGATTGTACAAAACTGTGAATCCTTACTACATCTCAGTCTACGGCCTATATTCATCATTAGAAAAATGCAACCAAGTATAACCTATAGGATGCAATATTAAAGAGAATTGTTAGTATGCAATAAGTAAGAAGTCACACCTGAGAGTTGGTTTCCTTAATGTCTGCAATTCTTTTGCTGTCAAAGACCGAAAGCCATAAACAACATCTTTCCATTTAGGTTCCGGATAGTCATCAGAGGAACTGACGCGCCAGCATGGAAGCATTGAGACACCAACTTGACCTCCTTCGCCAGATTTCCATAGACTGGCTAACAACTTGTGCGTTGCCTGTGACCACCTGCTACAAATTACAATTTTATATGTCACACACCCCCATTCATTTAACACAACTGTTGGTGGAAAATTAAGCTATCGCAAGCTTGTCATTAACTAAGAAAGACTTTCTTCGTGGTTGTTATCGCAGTTTTTCCAACGGAACACCTACAAATACATTTAAAGTATTAAGAAATACGGGATTAAATACATAGAATGGAGATCGAATCCACAATTTTATATTGACCAATAAATCTAAAAATCTATTACCTACTCACAATACGTCAGTATTCAATTTCCTAATGCCTGGCAAGATATAGAAAGGACGACATAAATATATGCTTTCTTGGGTTGTGTTAATCCTTGATATTTTGATATATAGTTGTTTTATTCACATTACATATTATTAGTAACGTAAGCTAGAATGCTATATAGTACATAACTGACTGTAGAAAATCATTCGTCTATATTGCGATCAACTTCGATGCTTATGTTTGCTGATGTACGTACATGCTACATATGTGCATGTTTAACATATATAATACATTAAAATATTGTATAAATGCTATTTTAGGTGTAAACGCAGCTGTGATCACACGCGAGTTATACACACAAGTTATACACAAGAGTGCTTCTTTTAGATTAGAAATTGATGTTTAGGGATTTCTTGAAATAAATTCTTATATTACATTTCCTACACATAATGAGGAAAAGTTTTCCCATTTCAGCGAGGTCAATTACAGAATATAATATACGGCAATTCTGTTGAAAGAGTAAACGAGCAATTGAAAACTTATCATCGATCCAATTATAATTCTGTACACTTAATCCATGCTTTTCACATCTAGGTATACTTTCCAGTAAAAATTTCTTACATACTTTACCGTGAATTTTATACCATCCTAATTTGAGCATGAATGTCAATAAAGAATTTACATAACTTTTTAGCGTAGTTTTTTGTAGGGCATACATATTGTCTCTTGAAGTCTTACTCGACGAACTGACAACTTACTAAATATCATCCTCTGGAGTAGTCCCCAAAAGATATGGTCCCCATATTCCAGCAGCGCCGTCGCCTGTCGTATCGGGCGAAAAATGTTCTGCTATAAGTGTAATGTCTGCATTAGGGAATTTCTCCTGAATGCAAATTGCTGAGCTTAATCCGATGATTCCAGCTCCAAGAACGCCTATCTTTACCATCCTGCTGCTTGGGTGAAATCTAATTAGAAATAATTTCTGTCAGATAATGAACACACAAAGGAAAAGAAAATTTTGAAGTATTTTGGGTAATTGCTCCATGTAAATAAACATAAAATAAAGCTTTAAATTTTATGCTTACTTTGTACTTACGTCGAAAGAACTTTCTGCCACAATAAACACTCTCTACGCTTACTACTGTCAATTAACTCAAACTTTCCTCCAATTATTTCTCTCGGATTTGTGGAACAGATTTTACATAATAATAAGCAATAAAATAATAACTATTTATATAATAAATTGGTATAACATGCCTATGCAGTATGCAGTAGTGCGTATTACATAATTGTTGACAATATGTAACCTATAGCTATGATATAAACAGATAGAGCTTTATCTACAATAAGTATACCTTACCCACATTTAAACTAACACATCAAAACATTAAAAAAATTGTGAGTTTTATCCAACTCCCTGTGTAAAACATGCAACGATACAACATTCATGGATACCAAAGCAGAGGAAGCTTATAACAGCATGCATAGGGATGATAATATTACTCCACAGGAGTTAATGTTCAAAAATAGTTCATGTGGAGCCTTCATATAAGCTATAACTGCTGAGATAAGGTTTATGTAGAGTCGATAAGAAAAACGAGGAGTTGTCCTTAACCCGAACAATCTCTGGGCATGTGTTGTGTTGAACTGATAATATTTAATGTTGCTGCAACCACGCTGCGACAAATCTAAAAGTGGGGACGTCATTATTCATGTTTAATGAACTTTTAACCTAAACTGTCATGTGAATATGTGTTCACAATATTAATCTTACATTCTTATCGGCTGTGCTAATGGCTTAATGTTATTTGTTATTGCTGATACACTAGTATATACCTTAACCAACACGTATTTTATTACCTATGTGTATTAATTTGGTGTGACAAAATTTTTGTCAAGTTTAATGTTGTGTAAAGGGAGCATAGCACTTTACATAGAGCTTAAATACAGCTACAATTTGTACTAATTTAATATTATTCGTGCTCGTATAGCGGATAAGAAATGATTTTCACAGATAAGCCTTCTCTTCATGTTTTAACATAAAATAATCCACGTTGTGCTAAAGAAGATCTCACTATAAGCTTTACAAAGCAAATCGTTTTTCCAGTACTTAACCACCAATGCATTCTGTGACCATGAGAGGAAGTTTCCAGCAACTACGATGCTTTCTCCGGAAAACTGTTTGATGTAACTCTGAAACATTTCACCAGTTGGTGTGTGGAGCATGGCGTACACATCCGATGTTACCTTACAGTCCGCTTTCTGTCGCTGGTGGCATGACAAACTTTTTCACAGATGACTGGGTGACCTTTCCATAAAATGTTGGTATAATACAAATGGTGTACCATATTTGACAAATTAATACCTAGGTATTATTACTAGATATGTTATGATTATAGGCACATGATAAAAATAATATTTTCTTGGACATACAACATAGTGTAGTAAACTACTATTAATCACGAAAAAACCGATTTGGTTCCGGTTTAACAATAATTGTCAATTTATTACTTTACTTGCAAAGTCCAACAAGGTATATAGGATACGTAACGTAAGATGAAGCAGAATATTATTTGGAAATAGTATGTATGGTATACTGAATGAGGCTATAGATTTTTCAGGTTCCTATATCTAAAGAGATCTAGTATTCACCTAAATGCGCATCTTTGCAACGAAAGCTCAATATTGGTTTGCAATAAGTAAAGTCTCGTCCTTAGTTTGTCTTGGACACCCACACTACCAACTATAGGGACATGACGTGACATCGTAAATTCTATAGGCAGTAAACCACAAGCAAGGAAGCACATTCTGCTTCTTTGCTTGTGATTACGGGCTACTGTATTTCCAGTTTATCTCACACCATAAAACGTCTATTACAAATGCATGAGTACCTACGTAGCAAACGTGTTTATATATTTACATGCCCTGTAAGCAAAACGATCTTTTTCAAATTGAAAATCGACTAGGTTTCCATTTCATTCGATGATACAAATGCACGACACCATCCCACGACCAAGTCATTTAAAGGTTGTTCAATTTTCTCTGCATGCATTCAAACGGACTAATTTACAGAGACATCGCCATAGCCATCGGCACAATTCCAATTTATTTTACATGCATCTCTACTCTAAACTTAGGCTATAAACATTATAAAGTACTATACATACTATTTCTGTTTTTTTATGTTGTATACAGATAAGTCTAGTCACTCTAGTCGATAAAGTGCATTACTAGCTTCATTTAAAAAATTCAGGCCACTCTATCTATGTATTACTTATGTAATCTTTGTTTGCGAATTCGGAATACGCTTTTGATTTCAACCATTTATTTTCATTGAGAACTGCCTGCTCCCAATGGTCACCAACTGTTTCATGGAGACAATGAGAAGTGTAATACGTAATTTATGTCTGATGTTTGATTTCCGTTCTTTAGCTCAGTTAGTCCGGATTTCAAGTTGCAATAACAATTAATTTTTATTATCCTACAGATACTATATACGACCTTTTCCATCACACACGTTACACATTTTATAGGACACGTTTTATCGGTTTTATGCAACCATACAGGAAACAATAATATTGTGTTTATTTTCATACATCATTGTCGTTCGTGCGTATGTTTATTTGTGTTTTCCAAGAGGATTCGATAACTATGCGCATAAAACACTACTGTTTTGTTTATACAAATAGATTAGTGTTTGTAATCATGTGATACGAATACGTGAACAAGACAAAAGTGTTTCTGGTCTTGTATGTGTACATGTACTACTAGTGTGTAAGTAATAGGAAAAAACTCGTGGAGGTGTGCTTAATGGTAGTCAAACAAAACATTCGGTTTTATATAACTCCTTCTGGTGCACACGGTTAGAGTATAATATTAGTCAGAACATTTTGTGTAGGAAATAAGAGGAGGTTTGCCACTCTTCTGCCATAATAATGGAATCTTCCCATACTATGGTATAACCTTGTGTGTGCCGCATGAGTCTACTTTCAATTTCCGTGTCTGGATTTTGGAAAAGTTTGCTAAATTTATGTTCTACAATAGCATGCTAACAGACTCAGGGAAAGAACAAGAAATAAATATATGAAATGGTTGCCGAACAAAAACAGAACAGTTCGTTTCGTGTTAATGAATAACCTTCAGTTTCAGCTGTTGTGCTTACTTAGAAACCTAGCTGCTAGTACAGTCATGTCTTTTAATATAAAATACTACAACAGCATTCGTGCCATGGTGGTCCTTAAAACACGAGAGCTTCGTCAATGGTTTATTAGAGAGGAAACAACGGGGAGATAGTTAGCAATGGTACTAAGACTGATTTAATAAGTGTCCCACATAATTCAACTCGAGAGTAGTACTCTGGAAGAAGAGTTTTAGCCCGCAGTCCTTTTCTTGCGAGAGAGAGAGAGAGCAAAATACACATCGGGTACTACGGTACGTACTACGGAGGTACTGTTAAAATTATTATTATGACTCTATCTTTATAGCACGACCGAGTGAAATACACAAACGAATCATGCATGTAAGGATCAGTCAACCCTCCCTCAATAATTTTCTATTTTCCATAGCCGTAAGAGATCTCACGTTGCAAGGCTACGCTATTGATCGCTTTCCTTGCCGAAAATAGGTCAACACGAAGTTGAATCTGGAGTGAGATGGAATACAAGTAAGAAAAGCTCAGGAGAGTCAGACAGAGATTGGATCTATCCATGTAGAAGTGTAGCACTTTGAGCTAAACTATCAAACTCACAATTATATAGCAAATCTACACAAGTATTATTTGAATGGCATATATAGAGAACCTGGATTAAGTACCTAAGACCAAGACCCACTCTCGCCAAGTATGGAACCGAAGGACTTTTGCTGCAGTTACTCGTAGGTGGTTATTATGCTATGCTACCAACCACTAGTACGACATGGTCAGATGCTACCTTGGATAACCCGCAGTAATGCATTTTCATATTACATATGAAATTCTGAAATAAGTGCCATCACTTTTTTGGCAAGATGCGACGAAAATTCATACCAACTAATTGTAAGTAGCATAAGCTCACATTCGCAAACACTATTTTGACATCTCATAATTTACTACTTGACTTTCATTAGATTATAACTTCTTCATTTCACAAAGAAACGCTACTTACATTAAGCTTCCTTGTAGTTCCTACGCTTTGAACACATTCAAACAGGGTTTCAGATAAACCTTGTCATAATTGTAGTTATGACACAAAATTGATTTTCAACAACACATCACATCGTTTATTTCATGTAATTGACCCACACATTTTGAATTCATTGGTATTAACAGGTATCTCTCTTCCTATTGAGGTTTTCGTTTAGAAATAGTTGATGGTATATTTTTGGATTCTGAGTGTTTGAAGGTAAATTGTATACAAATGAACATTACTATTATTTGATTAAATCCATCAAACTCCATGGAAGGACAACTTGTAATTAAAAGATTCCTCAGTTTCATTTCATAAGCTTCTTTTCAATCTCATCAACGTATAATGAAAATGATCCATCTCTTTTATTTCATCTCATTGGTCGATGGTATGCCCCTAATTAATATCGCTGTAATTAAAAACAGTCAGTGATAAATATATAGACAGAATCGAAACTTTGAAGGTGTTGGGTTGGACAGGTGC
>JAQFYB010005227.1:0-14505 GCA_034694085.1 Pogonognathellus longicornis | reverse complement strand
AATGTTTTGCATCCGCTCTTAGGCAAGAATATTCCCCTTGTTTCAAATGACTATTTCTACGAACATACAATCAACTTAGATCAGTTACCTTATCTAAACGACCACAAAGTTGCAGACAAGTTTATTTTGCCGGGAGCCGGATTTTTGGAAATGGTTTTGGCATCTGGTCACGTAGCTACTAGTGGCTACTCTCATTTTGTAAAACCCACCAATACATTGGTTGTGGAAGATTTTAATATTGAAGCTGCTCTTGAGATAGAACCCGACAAGCTGTGTAAAACACAAGTAGTCGTGACGAGAGCCCCAGTCGCAGAAGGAGACGAAGGAGCTCCTGCTGCATTTGAAGTCTCTGAAAGTAAATCTCCGGAGATGGAGATTGCAATTTACAACAAAGACACAGACGCTGATTCCAATGTACTTTGGAGACGCCACGCTCGAGGTAGATTTACCGCTTTCACATCACTACTCCCATCAGAAGCGTTTGATATAGAAACCATTAAAAAACGTTGCAATATCGAAACATCTACAGTTGACTTTTATAAAAAGTCTCACGAACTTGGTGTTCAATTAGGCCCTGGTTTCCAGAGTTTGAAATCATTTTGGAGAGGAACGGATGAAGTTATAGCCGAAGTTGTCTGCGAGGAAGAGACAGATCAATACATTTGTCATCCAATTATTTTAGACGCTTTGATTCAAGTAGGTGGTATGCACAGTGCTAAGGATTTGAAAGGGCAGGCTACCATGATGGTTCCTATAGGCTTGCAGAAGTTTGTGATTTATCCTCATAAAACACCTAAAGAAGTATACGCATATATACGGGCATCGGAAACAGATGTTGTAGATATTTTATTGCTCAATGAACTTGGCATTCAGCTGGCCGCAATGAGAGGTGTTCGTTTAATTGAAACCAGCATTCTTGCTTTTACTAATGCGTTGACTTATCACAAAAGAGAAATTACAGGTATCTATGAAGAGCAATTTCGTCACAAAATGGGAGCTTTGATGTCTCGTGTAAATTTACTAGAAATTGCTGGCATTGAGAAGCTTCCTCAAAAATTATGTGATTCAATATCATTGAACAAAAAGAGTTTTGATGATTATTATAGAGCACATCGTTTGCTGGATAATGTTGTTTTCATTGCGATTTTACATTCGTTTTACATGCTTGGGTGGAAACCCGAATTAAATGCTATAATTGAACTTCGTGATTTTCTTGTCAAGTATGAAATTTCAATACAACAAGAACAATACGTAGGTCGTCTTTTAGATATTCTGGCAGAAGAACACATTCTTCAGATTCAACGAACGGAAAGTGGTAAGAGTTGGAAGGTAGTTAAAATGCCCGAATATCTTGATGTGGAAGAAAATTTATTTGCAACAACCACTAAACAGATCGGTGAATCTGAATTTGCGCAAGAAATTGATTTGCAAATTACGATACAGGTAGGGGATAGACTTTCGGATATTTTGCAAGGTAAATGCAATCCGCTTTCAGTTTTGTTTCCACCAGAAGACGAGGGGAGAAGTGCCGCAGATTTTTACAAAAAAACGCCCTATTCTGCTGCACTTAATAATAGTGTAGCTGAAGTGCTAGATAGTTTGTTTTCACATTTAGCTACTAAGACTCCTGGCGAAGTGTTGAGAATTTTGGAGGTGGGTGCCGGTACTGGGGGAACAACCAGAGTAGTTATTCATGATTTGCAAGAAAAAAAGATTCCTTTTCTATACACTTTCACAGATATTTCTCCACAGTTCTTATCTGATGCCAAAGAAATGTTCAAGGATGTGCCCGGCATGGAATATGAATTGCTGAATATAGAGAATGATCCCAAATTTCAAAATTTTGCCCCCTACCATTACGATGTTGTAATTGGTATTAATGTTGTTCACGCAACTGAAAGAATCAATGACTCTATCAACCATTTAAGGCACTTGATGGTGCCCGGAGGAATTTTAGTCATAGGAGAAATGTTGAAGCCAATTCGTCACGTTGATATGATGTTTGGAACTTTAGAAGGGTATTGGAGACTAAAGGATTTCGAATTGAGAGGGGATCATCCCATGTTAAATGAGGAACAATGGAGCACTGTTTTTAAATCCAATGGATTTGTAGAGACTACTTGCATAGAAACATGGAGTGATTTAATAGGTCTGATTGTGGGCAAAGCAAGCAACGAATTAGTTGAGTTCACACCATCTCCGTACTCTTTGCAGAAGAGCAAATCCTCGTGGCTCGTGTTTTCCAACGAAGAGAATATTAGCTCGCTAGTACACGAAAATCTGAAAAGAGTAGACAAAAACGTTATTACAGTGAAAAAGTCAATCGAATATTCTTGCTCAGATGACAAATTGAATTATAGCGTCCATGGAATCAACACTGAGCATTTCAACACCATGTTTAAAACATTAGAGGAAGATTCACATGAAATAGAAGGTATTGTGTTCTTATGGGCATTGGGCGAAGAAAACCAGGAATATATTTCAGGTGCTTTCCTTCACATTAGTCAATATTTAATTGCAAAAATGATCAAAGTAAGGCTCTGTCTTGTTACAAGAGGTAATAGAGTGATAGGGGATCATATCATACCTTCCGTGAGCGGTTCAGTGTTTCGCGGAATGTTTTTAAGCATCATATATGAGCAGGCCAATATAAATGGAATGGTTTTTGATATGGATCCAGAACAAACCGACGAGGAAACTTCTGTTAGAGAGATGTTTTTCGAAATATGGAGTAACACCGCTGAATTTGAAATTTGTTATAGAAATGGGAAAAGAATTTTGAACCGTTTGAACAAGCACTCTCCACTTCCTGTTCCTTTGCTCATCCCTAAATCTGAACAGTATGTATTACAAATCCCAGAAAGTCGATCCATTCATGATTTAATTCTTGTTCCTAAGAATAAAATCGATACACTCTCTGATACACACATAGAAGTGGAGGTGCAAGCTGCTGGTCTCAATTTTCGAGATGTGTTTGTTATTTTAAGACCTGAAGGGTTTAACTTTGAGTATCAAAGTATTGGAATGGAATTTTCAGGAATTATTACTAGAGTGGGGAAATCGGTATCTAGATTTGTGGTAGGAGATGCCGCGTTTGGGTTTGCAAATGAAACAGCAGTTGCTAGTCACTGTGTCGTTAGTCAAGATACTTTGATTCACAAACCTCCAAGTATAACATTTGCACAAGCTGCCACAATGCCCTGTACATTTTTTACGGCCCACCATTGCATTATTGAAGTAGCGAAAATGAAAGCAGGAGAAACGATCTTGGTCCATGTTGCTTCAGGTGGAGTGGGTTTAGCTGCAATTCAAATATGTAAACATTTGGGACTCAAAGTAATTGGAACTGCTGGAAGTAAGCGTAAAAGGAAGTACCTTCACGATCTAGGAATAGAACATGTTTTCCATTCGAGGAATACCAGTTTTGGGGATGACATTATGCGTGTTACAAATGGTGTTGGGGTTGATATGGTTTTAAATTCTCTCACTGGACCCAACATGAAAGAAACTAGTTTACGAGTGTGCAAACCTAATGCTCGTTTCGTAGAAATGAGTAAAATACACATATGGACAGCCGAGGAAGTAAAGGCATTGCGTCCGGATGTTGCTTACTCAATCGTAAATTTAGAGGTGAATATTAGTCTAGATAATGCATCGATAATAATGAGTACAGTTGAGAAATATATTAACGAAGGTATCTATAAACCTCTTCCATACACACAGTTTGATGTAACTCAATCCATTGAGGCTTTCTTGCATTTCCAAAAAGCTTTACAGATTGGAAAGATCGTCATCACAATGCCAAAAATAAATTATGTGAATTGCAATTTTGAAATCAAGGAGAGGATTTTCAGCGATGAGAGCACATATTTAATTACTGGAGGTTTAGGAGGAATAGGAATAGAAGTTACAAAATGGATGACCAATGTGGGAGCAAAACACATTGTAATTATCGGGAGAAAAGAACCCTCCCCCCAAACTCAGGAAGTTATTGACAACATAAATAAAAAGAAAGGAGCTCACATTTCCACTTTCCAAGTGGATGTGGGTGACAAAGAGCAACTTGCAAATTTATTGAAGACAATTAAAAACAAAAAATTGGGATTTCCTCCTTTGAGAGGAATCATTCACAGTGCTGGCACACTTTCAGATGCAGTAATGGCAAATCAAACCTGGGAAAAGTTTTTAACTGTATTCAATGCTAAAGTACAAGGAACACTGAATTTGCACAATTTAACTTTAGATTATGATTTGCAATATTTCGTTCTATTCTCATCAGCTGCAGCACTCTTTGGACCACTTAGCCAGGCAAATCACGCAGCAGCGAATGGTTTCATGGATGCTTTTGCCAATTACAGAATGTCAATAGGTCTTCCAGCGCAATCCATAAATTGGGGTATTTGGGGTGAAGTTGGGGCTGCAGCCAATTTAAGTTTAGGCAAGGATGGTGCTTTTGGTGTGAAACCATTTAGTCCAAAATTAGGAATCGGGTCCTTGAGAGCAATAATGAGACACCATATTACTCAAGTAGCTGCTATTGAAATTCACGATGCTAGAGCTTTTGTACATTATTTTAAACATTTGTTCAACTATGGATCCGAGTTGGGGGATGGATTTGACAGTGAGAGTTTAGGTATGAGTTCAGCAGAGTGTGAAAAATTTTGGAATGAAATCAAAGAGACAGAAAATGAAAAGCGTTTTGAGGTGGTTAAAAAGTTATTGGAGAAAGCAATCAGGCAAACATTGAAACTAGCTGATGAAGAGCCCATTGATGAGCACCAAAATTTCAAAGATATGGGAATGGACTCTTTAATGGCGGTTGAAATGAGAAATCGTCTTCAAAATGTTTTCGGGAAACATCTAACTTTGAATGCAACATCGTTGATGGACTACCCCAATTTATCAGGTCTCAGTCATTATTTAGCAGAAAGAACATTTTCTATTGTTTTTGAAGAAGGCAGCTCTGAAAATGTCAAGAAGGACAATACTTCCACTGAGGGGGCAACTAAAAGTTTAGAATTGATTCGGGAAGATTGCATCCTTCCCTCTGAAATTAAAGATGTTGGAGGTTTAGTGAAAGCATCTGAGGTCAGAACAGTTTTAGTTACAGGAGCTACAGGTACACTCGGTATTTATTTAGTAAATCAATTGTCTCAAATGCCCGGGATGAAAATCTTCTGTTTAATTCGAAGCAAAACACAAAGTCAATCCAAATCAAGGTTAGTTGAAAAGCTTAAGAAATATCATCTTTATGAATCAACTGATCTAACCAAAATCGAGTGTCTCTCAGGAGATTTAACCACCGAATTATTCACAATTCTTCCCGAAAAATTCAATTTTTTGCTGCAATCGGTGGAGGCTGTTTTCCATTGTGCTGTAAAAGCGAATCATTATGAAAGTTACAAAAAATCTGTTAATTTTTACGATGTACGGTCGGTCAATGTGTTGGGTACGATCAATGTTCTCAAATTTGCTTCTTCTGTAAGAACGAAGAGAGTTTATTATCCAACTTCCCATATGGCAGCAACTACAATAAATAAAGATGGGTATTTAGAGGAGGATTTCCCAGCAGAAGATAATTTTGGAGAAGTTTTGACAAATGGTTATGGTATTTCGAAATTCATTAGTGAAAAGCTTATGAGAGAAGCCATTAAGCGAGGAATCCCATGCCAAGTTTACAGATTGCCTAGCTTATCAGGGGAAAGTGAGACAGGGAGGTTTGCCATAGAGAAGAACCACATGATGACCCTAATCATGGTTGCAATACATTACGGCATATTCCCCGCTGGCGATTATATTTATTTCACTTTACCTGTCGATCTGGCAGCTAAAGTATCTCTGAAACTATTTTTCAACGATAAAGCGAAATCAGATTTATACAGTCTTGTAAAACCCGTGGGGATCAATCTAAACGATGCATTCGAGTTGGCAAAAGAATTCGACCACAGAGTAAAATTAGTGACAATGAAGGAATTCACAGATGTTTTGAAAACTTCCGATAATCCATTACTGGCTCCATTTTTGGAATTTTATGAAAGTGAGGAGTCTGTTTCGAAATGGTGGGGTTCAGCCCCTTCTCTAAAGCACACTGTAAATGAAGGAAAATCGATTTATAGTACCAGTGATAAAGTGAAAGAATTGGTTCCAGATTTTGAGGAAATAGTACCTCATCCAATGGAATCGACAAGACAGCATATCACATTTGCAAAGAAAGAGAGACTTGCCGAGTCTGTAGGATTAAAATAAATATATTAGCTAATTAGCTAGGTATGACTATACTTTTTGCAGCTTGTAGAAGCAGCTAATATTTATTGTACAAAAACAGACCAACTTGAACCTTCTTTCAAAATACTAGCTGCCTCTACATTATCATTTATAGATGTGTTATCTAAATATTATGTAGGGCTGATGCTTCATTTTATTTCAAATAATAAGTACTTTATCTTACCTTAAGACTTGCTTGATATGACTATTAAACTTATTCCACTTCACCGGCAATCCAATGACCTTCGATTTTATAATATGTGACACAGACACATGAGGGTTTAAAAATTATTTATAATTTTGTTTCTCTTACGTATTACCTTCTAAGATTAATATGACATAATATTATATATACATACCTGTACCGTACCTACCCTTACCCATACTTTGTAAATTATCTAATTGTATATTATGTACTAGGAACAATTTTTGCCTAGGTAAATCAAAGACGTTATAATATAATATTATATAATATTATTATATTATAACGTCTTTGAGGTAAATAGGTACTATATTCAATCTATGTAGCACAAAATTGTATTTATCATTTTTAAATTTTAATATTATATAAAACAACTTTCTTTTTTAGTATATCTATCGTAGAATTTAAGCTAAAGATATATTTATGATAAGTTTAATAACAATCTGTTGTTACAAGCAATTAATTCAGATACTTACTTCCAACTTCAAACAACTATTTAGGAAAAAAAGAATATAGTTGCAAAATTTATTGTAAATAATCTTAAATAAAGAAAAACACAAATATTATATAAATGCACCTTTTTAACTATTTTTTATTGAAGAAATATCATTATTCGTTGCATCTTTAACGCATACACTTTTCAAGGATGTACCGAGGTGAGAGGCACTGGGGGCACGTGCCTCCCTCAAAATTTCACAAGTTACACTAGATATTATTAGAACTTTTTTATGGAGAAACTGTATGTGACTTACGCAAAATACTCTCCCTGTTTGCATTGAAATTAACCACATGATTGCAATAATTTAAAAACAGATTTAAATATAAAATTTATCATATAACTTGGAAAATTGATTTAAAACATTAGTACAGAGCACAATACTTGCATAATGAAATTAATGTAAAATTTCATTTTGCGCGTTTTTCATACGCCAACATTTTGCACTGCATTTTACAGTGTACCTCCCAATAATCGTGGATACGCGCCTGCTACCCAACCTTTTTCCTTGAATAGTACTACATCACATAATATTATATTATGATTGGTCATGATAACAAGAAAACAATTATGAAAGTTTTACAGCTGGAAGATTTTTTTTCAATTTGAAAAAACCAAACGACCTTTCGTTTATAATGCTATTTATGACTATGTACAGAATGTAATGTAATGTAACTAAGAACAAAACCGAACATGTAATTTTTAACAAAATCTAAATGCTGGTTTATAACGATTACGAACAAAGGAATGGTCCTTACAGAACACTACTCGTGCTGCACGAATGGAAGTAACGTTTGTGAACAAAGACCTTTGTGAAGCAACACGCTCACAACGGCACTTGCGCAATTTTCTTATACCAACATTTTGCATGCATTTTACAGCTTGTTTCCTTTTAAGGAGAAATTACGGTTACATTACATTTCTAGCTAAGTGCAAAATTAAGTATAAGGAAATACAGGTTAATATTTTGAATTTATAATATTATTTATTATGATGGAAAAATATATTTACGTAAGGATACCAACAGAGCTCTAATTAATTAATATGCTCCTCTAACGAAGTTAATGATGAAAAGAGTGGTTCAAATTTTTCTTCATAAGGAACAGAAAAGGTTTAAAAAAATCAGATGTCAATATATGCACAATTGATTAATAATTGATAAGTTAACAAGGTTGAAGTTTGTTTTATTTGAACTGATAGGAACTACATAAACTTGGGTTTACTTGTAAAAATGTTCACCACAAAAAAATTAATCTTATTTTCTTAGTAATTCAACAAGAAAACACAACTATTCATAAATATTGACAATGAAGAATTGGAGAAATTCCAATTTTTATCACAACAATTTACAACAAACAAAGATATCTTGTAAATACGATGCGTTAAGTCAGCTAAGTGTGGCTGTAGTAGTTATCATTAACCCGGTCAATACACATGCTAAAATGCTATCCAATTTCTGGGCTAGAAAAGCGAAACCAAAATTGTAATAATAAAACTTATCCTGGATAACCCTTTCGGGTCGGTTGGGAGTTTTTGTAAGGAGCGTTTGTTGTCGAACCTGCCCGACCATAAGTTGACGGACCATTTCCAATTACTTTGTCAATCATTTTCTTCACCGCGAGATTCTGAGCTCCTCTATTCGTTGCTATAAAATCAACAATACACAAAATACATTTTTTTGACCATTATGTACACTGTCATAATTAATGTGTTGTTCTTGTCAAGCATTTGGCCTATAGAATATTGTTACATTTTATAGTGATATTTTCTCATAACTCTTTTACAAAGTAATGAAATAAATACCGTATAAAGGTCCACTGATGCCAAAAGTGTCCCAACATCCAATATCATTCTGTGGGACACTAGACAGAGCTTGAGGAAAAATCATTATGATGTCATTCAATTCAGCTACTTCCAAATATCCACTGTTTTGCACAAACTTTGTAGCATTGAATTGTCTGTAATTATTAGCATTTTGTAAAGACAAAATTTCATTTCCGTAATCTGGGACTCAGAATAGTAGGGAGTAAAGAAATTTCATATTAAAATAAAATAATATCTAACTATAAAGGGAAAAATAATACCTTCCGTTTAAGCATCCATGGAAAAAGAAATGTACTAAACATTTCCTACTGTTTCCCCATTGGTTCTGACAACCACTAGGAACGTAAAAATATCCTTTGGAATCCATTTGGTGATTTCGGATCCCTCTCGTAAATTCTTCTTGGTCGAATTCTTGAAGATTTTGCAATCGTACTTGTCTATTAGCTAATAATACACATACAATACAATTTTGTAAAATCATAAGGTAATTACATAAATTAAAGAATTAGTTTTGCAAATAAAAATGCAAATCAATAATGTATGACTCACTTGTTGGCTCACTTCGTACTTTATGTCCCAGGAGAAAATGCAACGCTTCATACGCTCCAGAAAAGCCACAGTTTCCTACAAATAGATTTTCTAAACCGACATCCTTTGAACAAACTGGCCCAACTTTGTTACTAGGCTGAAAGACACAAATATTGTATTTAAATTGACTATTCTTTGTTACGACAATGAACTTTATTGCAGAACTTTGTTACTAGGCTGAAAGACACAAATATTGTATTTAAACTGACTATTCTTATTTGTTACGACAATGAACTTTATTGCAGAACTTTATTTATGGCTGAACTTAAGATAAGGCGTTGAAAGAAAGTGTTTTACACAAAAGCACAATTTCATAGTGTAATGTATTATTGGCAAGCATAAATGGCATTTCATAATGGCCCCACCTAAAATTATTAACTAACCATTACTAACGGCGAGTCTTGAACTCGTGTTCTGATGGCTTTCGGATTTTGAATGTATCTTTCAAAAACCTTAAGAATATTGAGACTCATAGCTAGAAAAATCATTGGAAGTAACAAATGTATGAAATATTTGAATTAATTATGGTAAAAAAGAACACATACGGTATTTTAAATACAAAATGATTTTACCAGGAGTAAAGAGTTCATTTCTAAGTCCTGCGTACACATAAAGTTTTTTGTCCTTTAGCAAATTCATTCCTCCAATTAATCCTTTGCTTTCATAATCTTTTATGTCTTCATGAACTCTGTCCGGGTTATATAATTGGTCTGCTGGTGTGCTCAACAAAGTTGTACAAACTCGATCGTAATCTTGCTGTATTCCATTGGGCGGACCACAACGATAGAATGCTTTAAATCGTCAAAAATTAAAATTGGTAAGTAAATAAACCAATAATGTGTTGAAACAATTTATCAGCACAATTCATTGTATTTGATATGTATAAAATATTATCTAGTGATATTTACAGTGTGAAAAGACACCAATTCCTGTGAAGAGATTTGGAAATGCAAACAAAAGTTGCTGAGCAAATGTTCCTCCACTGGAAAATCCGGATAAAGTAACCTGGCTACTGTCCACAAATATGTCATCTGAATGTAAAAATAATAATTTCGAACTGTTTAATTATTCATTAGTATTAGTAATCAAATCACTGCACCGTTGTTAAAAATCCCAGGAAAAAATTAAATGGTACCCATTTTGCAGATGTTTATAATATATATTAAGTATAAAAATTGTAATTTTTAAGAAACTATGATTCGTTTGTATTTATGAAATATGAGTGAATAAAATAAAGTTTAAGTACTTACCTAAATCTTGAGCATTATTACCGTAAGACTGACACAACAGGAGGTTGACAGTGAAACAAAGCAAAATGGACAAAAACTTCATTTTTCAATTAGAAAATCTTTCAGGCACTATTATTCTTTGTTTACGTATTCCGCAGTTCCGTATGTAGTTTTGGACTCAATTCACAATAATTCTGCAATTAAAATTATATACACACGCACGAATTTATTCGCAATTCGCAAATCAGAGTGAGGAAAGTCCTAACTAAAAGTGGTTTCAGTTTGATTATGCTATGGTTGCGATTTCATATTTATTAAGTATATCTAACTAATAATGTCAAAAGTCTGTGTTTTCGTGTTTGATACTACAAGTAACAATACCAATAAAACGTGTCCTATATGTCGTTATCAATTATAGTTTTTGTTAGAAAAAGATACTTTTAGGGATAAACATTTTATTTATCTCTATATAAATTTATATAGATGAATCTCCATACTGATGCATGTTGAATGACATTATTATATTCTGGAAATTTAATTGAATGAAATTAAGAGAGATTGCTTTCGTTTATTTGCTCCATTCCATACCATATGAATCCTTTGTATGGTTTATATTTTCTTTAGTACAGCTCAGTCAGTATTATGTGAGTATTTATAGTTTGTTTTATTTTCAAGTCAGCATATACCTAATGTAAATAAATTATATACACTTCAGAACAGTCTTAATGACGGTTTGGACTAAATGTCCTATCTAATACAATTTAAAAATTGATTTGATAAATGTAATAGATCTTCCATTTTTCATGAACTGAATATTTTTCCAAGAATTGTTAATTCTCTTATACAAATGCTTGCGAAGTTGGGAACGAAAATACGAGAAAACTACCACAATTATGTTTTCCTCTGGATTTTATGCAAGCCACGATAATTTTATGGCACTTAGGGCAATAATAATATTTTGACCACATTATTGATTTGATACCTCAATATAACACACATTAATCCCATGTATTTTCCAAAATCTCGACAGAGAATAGGTACTTTCCTTACAATATCATAACCAAATTTATACAGATTGATATCGATACTATTAAATACATACCTATATACTAAATACCACAAGTCTTTAATTCTTCTGCAATCAGCAATAATGGATTTCTCAACACACAAACGCACACTTAAATCAGATAATAATTACTAGAGCTCTGTCCGATTTGTAGTCAAACTGAAAAATGTGCTAAGAGTAACAATCGGTAGCTGGTTTTATATAAAACTGACTCATTCATTCAAAAGTATTGTGAATAATTCTGTTACACACATTCTGCTGAAAATTGCAAATGTTAAGCCTTATTAACTCAACTAAGAACTTAGCGTGAAATTTGCGATATTAGTATAGTACCTACTTAGTTAGTACTTACTATGTATACTATCAACTACATTGCTTCTTTTCCAACGTCAACCATTTCACTTTTAAGTAGGTAAATAGTAAATACCATATGTACGTGATTTCGTTTTGCTTCCTATACAACAATACTATGCTTTATTCTGAAAATTGTACACTATGTGACAAAAATGTGGTGGTGAAATGAAGTAATCTGCATAAATAATTATAGATGTAGGATGTATTGGCACGACCACAATATTACACACGTTTCTAGTATTAGTATGTAATGTATCTACTCGGTTCGTCATCCGGAGTTTTTCTGTAGAAATATTCAGTTTTGTGTACTTAGTATTGGTCACCGTGTATATTTCTTCCTGTTTTATTTACATACGCTGCCTGGGTGGGCCTTAATGCTACTTCTCTTACGAGTAGGGAACTACAACACAATGTTTACTTAGGTATATACTATATACGACATAATAATATACTAAATACCACCTTAGAACCAAGTGTTCAGAAATTGTGTTTGAAAAACAAATTGAGGAAAATTAAAATATTTAGTGGGTTTAGTGAAGCTTGAATTAAGGTTCAACAACAGTATGATAATATTTATGTATGTATACATGAAGACGCAATACTGTACTATAAATTCTTATTTATTGTACAAACTGATCAACAGAAGTGTTTGCAAATGATATTATTACTATTCTATTGTGTGTGTATAGGTACAACAGCAAAAGCATGTGCTGATAAAACCTGAATGGTGCATGCATGCGGAAGATTAAAAATTTTCAAGTCATTTGCAAACAGTGAATCTGTCATAATATTCGCTAAAAATAAGGGATGGCTGAACCGGCGCGTATCCAGGATTATAAATTGGGGATCACGTCAATAAATAAAATATAAGCAATGAAAGTCATACGAGCGCTTAATTTATTGAATTCACATCAAGGCTTTCTTACCTAAATATTCCTTACTTACCTACATAAAGGCTGTTTTTTGCTGTTTCATTTTATTAGTTATAAATAAATAATCCGGTTTTCATTGTTAAAATGTAATTAAGGGTTCAAATTTTTAGAACTCGTGCATGATATGGATATTTAATCTATTTCACCGTCCACCGTTAATCCAACCAACTTATGTGATGTAATCGAGATTTTAAAAATCATTTCCAACTACTTTTAATTACTTTAATGGATTACATTAATATAGCTACCTACTAACTAACTACTCTACTAATAACTACTACCAACTACTGACACAATTTTGCAAATATAACATGAATGTATACAAGCAACAATTTTGTCTAAATGCAATTAATTATAGGTATTAGGGCAAAATTGTGTTTACCAGCTTATTAAGGTTTGAATATTACTATACATGTGAAGCTAAGTTACTCTCTCAATGTAAGGCAATACAATTATATTGTGACAAGCAAATTTAAGTACTTCAAAGAACTAATAATAATACTACAAACAGGAATATAATTATAAATTCTATTTACTATAAATCATCTAAAATAAATGAAAACACAAAATCCATAATAATATCAACAGGGGCGTATCCAGGTCTCACATGTAAAATATATCTAATTCACGTCTAGCTTAATTCGCTTTAAAATTGAGCAATTCGGAGCCAAAATCTATATAAAGTGTATTTAATTCGCGTGTAGCGCCAAAGAATTAGGCACATTCGCGTCAAAATTAAAATAAAATAGATCAAAATCGCAGCACATACATTTACTGTTTAGCCAGTTAGGTGAGTATATATAGTTTAACCAATTAAATCATTATACCCTCACATTGCAGGGTATTAAACAGTTGTGCTGATACCACAATAATAATGAGAGTTACATAGAAAATAAGACCCTGCCTTACACGATGATGCAACGACGTATATGACCACATTATTCTCAATATCAATTGAGGATAATACGTAACATCTAAATCAGATCATGATCTGAGCAAATCTGGTACGCTTTAATTAATTAATGATTTGCCCTTCTAACTTATTAAATATCGGAGCATTCCGATACTTTATGGGTTGAAATTTTCTGTCTGTCTGTCTGTTCGTCGTTCGCGATGATAACTTAGCCTTGATAAAAAATTCTAAATTTCTGAAAAAAAATCTGCATAATATAAATAAAAAATAAGCTTTCCGATACTTACTTGTATTCGTTGAATGGTTTGTTTTTTATATTACATACAGGTACCTGCTTAGTATTATTTTACGCATTTGATATCAAAAATGCAGCAAAAATAAATACTTATGTACAGTCGTGTAAAACATAATGTTATTACTTGTGTTGTATGGCAGCATTGAAATAATTGCAGTCAAATTCTTTGTTATTTTCCCTTAGTGTATTGGAATGGTTTTCGCACATGTTCAATAATAAAACTGACGTAATAATCATTGAGCTTTGACTAAAGTAATTGTTATACATAGAGCTACAGAACAAGTGAGCCAAAATTGCCAAAAGTAAGTACGTCTAAAAATAGTATAGTGCATTTGCTATAGC
>JAQFYB010005226.1:0-14505 GCA_034694085.1 Pogonognathellus longicornis | reverse complement strand
GCGCGATTATTGATACATATGTACCTCTTGTTTGGAGTTTGCCCCCCCGAAATCGATTTCTGGATACGGCCGTGATACTTATTATATTATAGGTAGTAGGTATGAAAGAATGTAAACAATTTTTACATAAGAATACTCGTCTCAACTTTACCTATTAACAAGTGATTTCTTTTTTAATACACACAACGATTAACTACTATAATTCAGTATTCGAATCGAATATTGTAGTCTACTTTATTCAGAGCTATAATTTGTAATCAGTTTTGAATATTATGCATGTAAATAAGATTATCCCATATGTATTTTTCAGATCAAATAATATTTTTAACTCGTCCTTTAAAATGCGTATTTTTTCTTCAACAGTTCTTTTTTTCTGTATTTTCAAACCTGATATTCTTTCATATAGGTACCTAATGTTAAATATTACTGTTCTTTAACATATAACCATCCATTAATTGGAAGCAGTTATATGGTACACCAAGTTTAAAAAATATTTGCTTATATTTTACAAGTTATTCAACATAAATATTTTTAAAATATTTGAGAATCATGTAATGTTTTCTATAATTTGTACAATTTAGGGGAGACGATTTTTTAACATAATTAAATTTAAACCCATGAAAACAGCAAGCCTTAAATGATCATTCGTTTTGGAATCATTAGTGATTGTCAGATATATTTTAAATCTAAAATATGTCTGACAATAAGAAAATACTGTTAATCACATTGTAAGTGATTAAATGCCCAAATCAATCAGAACCCTATAAACCCTGGGATTAAAGTGATGTTTTACAATGTGCACTAAAGTTAGTGTTTTTACTACAATTGGTGCAAAGAAGCATAGGTATTGAAGTCTTACAAAATCAGTTCTGCGATTGAAAATACGAATGTTAAATGTTCGTGAATGAAAGTATTGACGATTTTATAATATAATAAACCGTAGTAAAATGGGTATAGAGAGTGGTTGAGACATTTAGGATGATTGAGACACTTTTTGGGGTATCTTGAAACACTTTTTGTGTGCCTTGAGACACTTTTTGTGTTGTCTTGATTGGGGTCTCTTGAGACACTTTTTGGGTAACTTGAGGCAAGTTTTGGTATCCCTCTGTTCATTTTCTTGCCCTGGGGGCAATTGCCCCCACCCTATGTATACGCCCTAGATTGACCTAATTGTTGTCATCTTTGTTGATACCCCCAGATAACATAATATGGGAAGTTTGAACCAATTTGGTCCAACTGTTCTTGAGTTATGACGCATGAAGACCCTGTTGTAACATTTTCTGTGATCTTATCTGTGACCTAGGTCATGAAGAATGTGACCGATTGACTCCATTTTTGACTGACACCTCTGTTGAAACCCTTAGATGACATACCTATGTGAAGTTTGGACCAATTTGGTTCATAAGTTCTTGAGTTATGTTGCAAACGCACGTCGCAAACGCACGTTGCAAACGCAGACAGACAAACAGACAGACAGACAAACAGACAGACAGACAAACAGACAGACAGACAAACAGACAGACAAACAGACAGACAGACAGACAAACAGACAGACAGACAGACAGACAAACAGACAGACAAACAAACAGACAGACAGACAAACAAACAGACAGACAAACAGACAGACACAAACTAACGTTTCTTCTAGGCCTTTTCTCCATGTATCATCTTTCCTGTCTATTATTTCTAATAATTTTAGATAGGTAGCTTTACCAACTAATAATTCCTTAAATGTAGTTCACATTTAAAAATAATGCAATATTTCGACAGTTTCACTAAATAATGAAATATTATATTGAAATATTTGAGCAAAATGAATATCTGGGCTTTAGTCATTCATATTTGAGTAGTGGAACTGCAGAGGGTGTTCAATTACGTCTGTCTGTACACTTATTTTTTGCCATTAAGTAAGTCTTGAATATTAATAATAATTATAGTATAGAAGAATTATTTCTGCGTTGGCTTTCATTGTTTTCTTATTATCCTTCTGTTGTCTCTGCTGCGGTTCCATCATTTGAATTTTTATAGTTTTCGCTTTCGTTGCCATTTTCAGTTTTTCCTTTGGAAGTAGGGTTTTCAGAGTCTGCTGGGCGACTTGAGTTCTCTCGTTTGAAGAAAATCTTTCCATTCTGTTCAGTGTTATTGGAATTCTGAACCCGATCACGTCTTCTCATTGAATATATAAAAACAACAGTAGCCCCAATTAGCAGTAGACTAATGCCTTGAAAGATGGTGAGCCACCACAAGTGGTAAAACCACTTCAAAAAGAATGCCATCATTTTTACAAATGATTTGATGGGCTCCGTAAACGTATTCTACAATTCAAAATGCATCAACTCTATCAGACTTGAATTTATGCAACCTTTAGTACTTTTAATATTTTACTTTAGTTTTTTAATGCTCTTGTTTTATACAATCAAAAAGTTTAACCTCTCGAATATACGCAAATGGAATGACGGTCCGAGTCACATCCTGCAAATTAGGCATAAGTGCCCTATCGATGACCTTCATTTTGAAAGATATTGTGCCAGCTCCATGTGCTGCTTCTGTTGGTGAAGGGAATAAGTCAAATGCAGTTCCAGGTACATATCGTCCATCCTTTTCGACTTTAGATAAATTGTGAACTTCTACTGTCGTGTGAATAGGAAGAATTGCATCCATCCACATCTCTATATGATGTTCGTCCAAAATGGATATCATCGCCTATCTCACAAAATTAACCAAATTACAACAAGCAACAAGCCCACACTACCTTTAGTATAAGAAGTTATTTAATAATATTGCGCAATTAAAAATATCAAATCAAATTTTCCTTTTAACCCTATTTCTTCCAAGATATTTTCATTTCGGAGTTTGAAATCCCGGGGGTGTGTCAGACGAAGCATTGTCATTTGAATTGCATAATAATTATACATTTAAAATCAAAGTAATCTTGCTGGGTTTTAAAGTTTTGGTAGTAAAAAATGAAAAATGGAAAAAATCAATAAATATATAGGAACTCTACTTACTCCTTTTTTCACAATTTACAAACACGTTCAAGAGTACATACACAATCAGTTGAAACACCCTTGAAAGGAATATGGTTCTGTAATTGCGACACTTTTAAATCTAAGCAATTGAAAACTAGAAATAGACTAAATGTAGGTATACAACGGTAAGCAAATACTTTCCAGAAACGTTTAAGTCGAAAATTTTGTTAAAATTCTGTCGTGCTTAAATATAAAGCCAATCTTTTGTAAGAGATATGTAGTTTCTGAAAATATTACAATCAACACTTACGAATTCTATTTCTGGAACGTTGGCCTTTGCACGTGCGTCCAAACATGGCTTATCAAATATCACTGTCGCGAAAATAATGAAGACGATAGAGAAAAATGCCGTGGTGAGGATGAAAACATTGGCAATCACTTTTTGGGTTTCAACGTCGATTTTTAGTAATAAGTTTAACTTATCCATGACTGTGCTTTACTAGTTAAAATAAATTTGTATTAATTGGGTAAAATTAGCGTAAAATGATTGTTTTTGAATTGATATTTATAATCTTACGTGCACACTGAAACGACACTGTGGCAGATATGAACCAAATTGTGTATTACATTCTTTGTGTTGTTATTCACGAATAAAAGTCCGGTAAAAATGTCCTTTAAGCATTGCGAACTTCATTTTTATTTAGTTAAGAAAGGAACTTGAGTAGGAATAAAAAGCTATTAGAAAAACAATTATAGTCGAGATGTGGATGATTTGAGATTCAATTAATAGATTGCAAGTTTCAAAGATGTTGCGGCTGGTGACTTTACGACAATAACAATGTCTATGTAAACGAAAAGTGTTTAAACAAGAATTTCTTTTAGTTGACTTTACTCACATCATGACTACTTTTAAGTTTATACAACAGGTAAAAATATTTCACCATCAAAACTCAAAAGTATACAGCCATATGGTACCTACCTTATGTCTGTACCGGTGGAAGAGACGAACATTGGTATATTGCACAATAACATGATATTCCATGTATCTATGTCCCTGTAATATTATTATAGTCATTAAATTGCAAGTTGCGTACATAAAGGAGCACAGTGATAAATATAAGCTCCGTTTGGGTAAACCCTTTTCTTGTTGTTGTTTTTACATTGAATTGTCCTGACAGTAAATTATTAATGGAAAAACATGTCAAGTAAATCTAACAGAGTGATTTTTAAGACTCACTTATACTGTAACTCAAACGTTATAATATGAGTTATAATTTATACTTTATATATACATTACATGCATTATACGATAGAAAATAAAATATTATAAGTCTTATTAAAGAGTTACCGTGGCATATTATTGTTTTAAACGTAACATATAATTTAAAATTCCCCCGAAAAGTTTTAAATTTTGCCACCACTTATTCTTAATTCACACTGATAAATTATAATTTTGCAAATAAAAATGATTTATTTATATTTATAATTATACCAAAACTCAATTTATATTATAACTTATAAATTGATAGTTATTAGTGATATGCGATAACTTCCTATTAAGTGGAAATATCGGGACTGTGCGATGACTTGGATTGTCGGGTGAAGATTCAACGAGGACAATAAATGATAATATAGGTTAGGAATATATACCTAGGTAATGTTGAAGTTGCCTTGTTGGTATGTAAAGGTTAACTATTATTTAAAATTCAAACCACTATATATAATCACACGTAGGCAGGTGTAGGGAACGATTAAACAGGTTGACCAATCCTGACCTTCTGACTGCATGTACAATTAATTGTAATTTGCGAACTTATGACTTATTGTATTCCTTTATTTTTCCGTCCCACTTATTTTTAATTTAACTTTACTCATGTTTGTAGGTTACATATTATTGGTATTAATTTCAAGAGGGTCGATACCAATTTTTTCCAAACTCTACAAGCTCTGTATAGTATGTCTATCATATCATTAAGGTGCCCGTGAGTGATACTTCCTATAGAATTACTTTTCTCCTTGATACTTACTATCAGTATTGAATATGTTTCAGGAGATTCACCATTCGCATGGATGGTGAAATATCATGTCAGTTTATTTTCTCTCGTTGTACCAATATCTGTAGGTACCTTAAATTCAAAGTAGCGTTGGAGGTACTAGAGGTATATACGTCAAACATTAATATTGAAGGTAAAAGCACCTAAACATGAAATTTTTAAGAATTCTTTTATTGTTTGATGAGTACACTGCGGTGTATGTTTAAATTAATGTTTAGCTTAAAATGTTTTGACATCTAAATTCCGGCAATATATAGCTCAATGTTAAATGGCGTCCCCGTCCCGTCCCCTCATAGTCTGAGTTGAATTCGGCCAATAAAAATCAATAGTGCTATTTGGTTTGACATGTAAATGATACCCCCGATCTACGAATACTGACTGAGAATACTCAAACCCACTTCTTAATAACATTCCTTTCTTTCACTTAAAATCAACATGTTGACGCACAAATATTGAAAGATTTACGTATACACATGAATAGTATACACGTAAATATAGTAAAATATCAAAAGTATTGTAGATATACTCGGAAACGTGAGTATCATTTATTAAATTCTGACCTCATTGCTCAATAAAAATATTCGGGAATATTTTTCCATTACGCGAAAGCTTATTGTAAGACAAAAACAGTCACGTCCACTCCATTCAATTCATTTAAGTGCTTATCAAATATCAACCTTTTGCTACATCTCAAAATAAAAGTATACCTAATAAAAACCCATTGAGAAATTTGCATTACCATTGAAACTGTTGTTAAAATATTGTGAAATCTCAAAATATTTTATTTTACCTTACATATTACATATTTTAAAGAAATATCCTTTAAATGAAACATGAGAAATAATTGCAATTAGAATCAAAACTTGGAAACAGTCTCGATAACACTTTCATTTTGCGATGGCGCCTGATATCCCTGACAGAATCAAAACTGAATGGTCACGTTTCTCAACCTATTTTCAATTGGAGAGAAAATACAACGGTACCTTTACACTCATTTCTTAAACATTTATCTATAGCTGTTATAATATAGTCGAGATTTTAATATTTTTGATTGTGTTTGACTTTGTAATAAAGCACTATGCAAAAATTTCAACAAGGGACAGTTACTTGGCTTTGCTATGTTTAGCTGGGGAGCTGGCATACTTACATTCTGTATCGTGATGGTTTCGGGTGGATTAGAACTCATGTCAAAATACGGAACGCCTTTGGTAAAAAATCTCAGCATTATAATTTTGGAATTTTAATAATTAAAATTTGTGTGTTTTTAGACAATGTGGTTTCTTACGCCCGTAAATAAAAAGCTTCAGGCCTGGATTTCAGTGCCGATCTACATGGCCATGGAAGGTTATCTTTCAAATCTGAGAACGACCCGGGAAGACGGATATATTGGTGTAGGCCAATTAGACTTCTTAGTAAGACTTTCTACAGAAAGTTACACGTCTAAAGGAATCTCTGTCGTTCCTGTCGTATTCATTCAAGAGGTGGGTTTTATTTTTATTTGTAGTGTATTTTTCATTGTATTTGGTTTTGATTTGACACACAAGGAGCTTTGCTCTTTTCATTTCAGGACGCGGAGATAGATGAAGTGCAGAGGTACGTGATTCGGGCAGGTCCGTACAATCACGCAAGCATTGCTTTCTGGGTATTGGCTGGAATGTCTTTGGCAGGACTAGTTGCGTCAGTCACCTTTCGATTCTCCCGACCTGCAACGAAAAAAGAGAAAGAGATACCCATGGTGGAAGTCACACCTTCAAATGTTGTGGATGTACCAATTGTGTTGAGTTAATCCATGTAAGTTGTAGTAACTATTCTATGCTGTTACATTTGACACATGTTTTAGCTAGATTTTAAACGATTTTTGTTAATTTATGTTTTCATCACCTTTGCAGTAGTATACAATACAATGGTGCCCTTATGACTTCGTATGTCTCAATCTACGAAATACTTACCTAAATGTACTCAAAAATGCTCTAAATATATGTCACTTTAAATAACACACATCTTTTCCCTCAAATTAAAACATCATCGTACAAAAATAAGAACATTTTTTCGAAACTTGTCTTATTGTTAAATGAAAATTGTTGTTATATGTAAACTGCATGTATGTCAATACTCAAATAATTTATGAAGGGGCTTATAATAAAAGCACCACCATCGATTTACATAAGACAACGCATACACTTATTTATAATATATTGGTTATAGTTGCCTTATCGAGGGGTACACATTATAGATTGACTGATTCCTTGTAAAGTCATCATAATATTTTGTCGTGTACACAGTACATAGTAGTGATATTATTAGTATTGAATGGATGACGTCCATGGTCACATAGTGATTCAGATTTATTACTCTGTACATTTTTTTGAACTCAATGTCATTATTACGTGCACATAAATCTCAACATGTCTAGAAAACGGAAATGATATCTGGCTCAATTCCTACTAGTATGTAATGCATATTTTTTGTGAACTGTACTTCATTTTATATTTTGCAGTTGTTTTCAAATCTACTAAAGTTTAATAGCTAAATATGTAATCTTATATATAATTAAAATACTCTTTAATACGATAGTACCTAACAACGAATTGTAATAAACATGACAATGTGTGAAAATTAATTAATGTGGAAAACGTTTAGGATGAAATCATTAATTCTACTTTATTTGTCTAGTTAAACTTTACATTAACTTATAATATTATGTCAATAATATTACTAGCTAAATATTTAAGAAAAATCTTTCCTTTGTTTTACTGGTTTAGAAGGTTACTTTTATAACAGCAATTTTTCTGTAGTATAAAAATACATACCTACCTACTTAACTTAGCAGACAATGAAATGTTTGATATCCCCGTACGATAGTTAATAAATTATTGCCATCTTAATGAATAATTAAATAATTTATTACAATTAGTAGTAAAAATGTTTACTTTAAATGAGCGAATGAAATATTTTTCCTAATTCACTCATAAAATTATTTGGATGTTGATTTTTAAGACAGTTATAAATTATACACCCCAGTTTTCTTGGATATTCCTTTACACAAGAACACTATTACTATAATTGATAATACAAGTATTGACACAACAACAATAGACAAAATTATTATTAGAAGTAGCCAATTGTGATGAGACGACATTTGTGTTTCTACTACAATTGTAGAATCATAGACAGGCACATCTGTCGTTTCATTTGTCGTTGGAATCTTTTCAGTTGTTGCAATTGCTGTAGTTTTACTAGTTTGAGAGATGGTAACTGAACCCGAAGCTTCATAGGGTTCCATTTTGTCGCTTTTCGTGAAAGTGGTGGTCACTGCGGTTGATATAATAATTGTTGACCTGATAGTAGTTGAGTTCGTTCCTAATTCATAAAAAAATAATTCACAAAAAAATTATATTAATATTAACCCATTAGCTCCTAGCGTTACCATATGGTAACTTGAAGCTTTTCGTAGAAATTTAATATAAAATCTAATATCAGCCTTGCAAATTCCCGCGAAGGCTCAAAAAAATTTCCCTTAATTAAACTATCTGCATGGAAATTTTCATGCCAATCGTTGCAGTGTGTGATTTTCTATGAAGTTTCAAAGCCGTTCGGGCCATATTATTACCGGATCTAATGGGTTAATTGCTTTGAATTAATAGAATTATGTATTAAAACTAATTTCTAGAACTTACTACATATTTCATCCCCCTCATCACTGCCGTCTGGGAAAACAAATATTTTTTGTAAAAAATTCTCAGGAAATTTTTTTATTATATATTACAAAAATATAATTTTTAATTTACCTACCCGAACATTGTGTAATGTTATCACATGTATAATTTCCATCTGCAACAAAGAGCAAAAAATTATTTCAATATTTATTAATCTGTTAGAATTTTACCAATATTAATGAGTTCAGTTCCATTTTCTCTCAATTTTACTGGAAAATACACCTACAAAATTTATTTGTCTGACAAAGATTTAGATTCTTCCACTTAAATTCATTGTTTGTTTAATAGATAATAATATATACTTGTATATGATGTAATATAAGCTTTTATCATAGTATTCATTACTTCAGCCAGAAAGAATTAGCATGCATTAGGCTTATCGAGATAGTTTTAAACACTCCACGAGGAAGACTGCACGCTTATCGAAAAGTTCTGTCAGTTATGGGGGTATAGCTCAGTGGTAGAGCAATCGACTGCAGATCGATAGGTCTCGAGTTCAAATCTCGATGCCCCCTAAAACCGTTTTTATTGCATTTTTAAAAAAATCGAGATTCTGAAATCCGGATTTTTAAAGATTTTTTTTATATTGATGAATAAAATTCATTTGTGTGTTACATTCAGGGTAGCCAATATGCAATGGAATCAATTTTTGACATAAACGATATCAGCAATGCTTTATTGCATAGTACTGCAGCTAAATTGAATGGGAACCAATACAAATAATTCCTATGTATTGATTTGTGAATGTGTGTTTTATTTAGGTGCAACAGTCATCTTAAAAATATAGACAAGGTGACTGCGCTCTCAAGCCAGGAATGCCTGTCTTAGTCATAGCTCCAAGTACTCACCACAATCAGAAGCCTATAATAGGCTTCTGATTCTGATGAGTGACTCTGATGAGATGACTCTGTATATAAAGAGTGACCATATGAGGGCCTTGATTTACTAACAATAAGAGATGGCATGTAACACATTTCTACGATATTTTGCTATAGTTAACCGAAGCTCTCATAAAGTCTCAGGTCGATCTTAGATCCACTAATAATACACGTGAATGTTTGAATTACTAAGCTGACTACGCAGTTGAATTGTAAAGGTATTTTACCGACTTTTCTTCAGGGATATAGACATTCTCATGCAATGCTACAGCTTGCACTGCAAAATCGGAAACATTTGGGACTAATTTTGGGAAAATGGGAAACTTTGCTTCACCCCCGCAAGGGAAGGAGCTATTATAGTGATTCAAAGGATTTTTTTGAATTCTATCCCTGCTTGTAATTAGCAAAATTTTGCAAAAGCTAATGATCAAAAAATGTTTCAATTTTAACTAAAACTGATTGATGTATTTGAATACTTCATATTTTTCGAACTTAATAATTGAATCATTATGAATCTAACCTACCTATTAATAAATGGCTCAAATGATTCTATGTGTAACATGTAAGCTAAAGCAGGCCTCGATGACCATTAAACCTATTAAACCCAAGCTGAAGAATTACACAGAGCATTATTCAACTAAGATAGGCTTTTATGGTAATAATAGAATAAGACATCTAAATGTTAGCATAACAGGCGGATTGAATTACAATAAGTTTTGGATAAAATAAAAAAGTAATAAATAAATAGAAAAACTGTACAAACCAGGTAAAACATAATTGAAAAATGTTGTACATACCAATGCATTGATGATTAAGACATTGGAAAAATCCGTGTGGGCAAGAATCGGTTGCATTGTTCTGTTCTATTGTATCTTCTCCCATTTGAACCTCAACAGGATCGGGATTGTTATCATTCTTATCATAATCAATACTCTTTTCCGTGGTTGAATTGTCAGATTGGGAATACGATTGGTGAAGAACGAATAGAAAAATAAGAGTTGTTAATATATTTGTTATTTTGATGTATTTCATTGTACAATTGATGAAAAAATTACTAGCGTGAAAAGAAAATTGAACTAGAGAGCAGAATCTGCTTGAATTTCAGCATACAAATGAATAACTAGATTAATTATTAGGTCAGAGGATATTATCAAGTGAGATTTATGGTTCATCAGCTTATATGCACATTACACTGGTATCGTACCATGTATTTCTACTTCCACTTATGCATTTTAGCGTGTAACGTAAACTGATATGTGAAATGTGTGTTATAGTGAATGGTTGCTTTATTTTGTACATTGCAATAGTTGGTCTGATGTTGCTTTTATTTATCTTTAGCTTCTTACAATAAAACCGAGTTCTTGTTAAACTCTCAATAGATTGAAATATACAAAGTACAAAGAACAAGTAATATGACGTATATACAGACTCCGGCGGCCTTGGTTCTCCATGATTAGTATGTTCAGCTTACAGTGTTTCTAACAATCTATGTTTACAGTGTATTCAATAGATGTTCTTGCACTTAGTGCAAAAAAGTTGATCCAAATCGTTTAAAAATGATGTAGATTTTGTATCTTGAAGTTCAGATTAAAACAGTTTCCAAAACTCCTGTAAAAAAGAGACGTTGTTGTAGAAAACTAATTGTTTCATAAAAACGAAAGTGAGGGGATTAACGACAAAAGATTCCCCATGCATTTCTGATTCTTAATTTTTATAGTGAAAACTTGTCATATTTTCTAGGTTTATCTGCATTTTCTTTGAAAGCAATATACAGTCTCTGTGACATGGGCGATAAAACATTCATTCGTTGCAGGGTCGCAGACTATTTGAGTTTATATTTTCAGAAGAATATATTGATGCAAACATTTAAATCACTCTCACAGATTTGTGATTGATAAAATGTGTCTATAAATTTTTAATTTCTAATACGTGGCTCGTGTGATAATTTTGAAAAAAACTTTCAATTTTTATCCTCATTGTCATCACATGAAAATCGTATCTCGACAAGTTGATATTTTTAAAACATGTGGTTTTTTCTAATGTGTTAATATGGATTCTTTAGAACATTTGGTCATCATTTTTTGACAATTTTTAGTGCAAATTAATGCAAGCAGCCTGTTTTTTTGAAAATTACGTTTTTTTCTCTATATTGAGACTCACGTTCTAATGTCTAGAGTATATCATGCAAAATTGCATGATATATATACCTAACCTAAATCTCATTATACTAAATTTTCGGTGCAATTAATGTCTATACGTCTCATGAACACACTGTAAAAAACACAACGATTACTGCAGCTAAAGCTTATGTAAACTGAAAATAAGGATAGGGAAATAAGGCCGCCTGAGCATTTGTACTAGACATACATAGATTCGGACAAAACACCTTTACAGATAGTTGCAACAATTTTGATAAAAAATCGACAAATTGTGGATTTTTGGGCTTTATGTATAGTATACATTTTTCGCGCGCGTCAAGATTTTGGCACTCAAATCGGGTATTGGAAATATCAGAGCCTCATATATACATTTGACGGACCAGGCTTGCTTGCGTAACTGGATCCCATCTCTATTATGAGTACGATAGATTGTAATTTAAGTAGTTATTATGTAATCAGTATACTGTTAAATGTTAGTAAGGACTTGAGTAAATCCATTATTTATAGGGTGAGTAATCGTGCCACTTTATTCAGGCACACATAAAAAATTATTTATTGACTTGTTTTTAATTAGTAATTAGTAATTACTATTGCACTGTGAAACTAAATGTCTGCTAGTAAAACAAATGAACGATCCAGGAAATGGAAGAAAATGAACGAATAAATACATTAATAAATGAAACTTGCCAGTAAATTTGGACTTGTTCCGTATCGTCAGTTACAAGCATGCATTTCGACTAAATCCCAAAAAAGTAACCGTTATATCATATAGCGATTTATTATCTCTCCTCGGCCAATGGCAGAGCTCGTAAAAAGATAAGAAATATGGCCTTAGGATATATAACGGATACTTTTTTGGTTGAAATCTAGTCGAAATGCTTGATTACAAGCGAAAGTATAATCATTTCTTGTCTCCGTTACGCAGACCATCGTGCTCTACAAGGGATGAAATTTAAATTTTTATCTTTTAATCTAAAAAGTATAGCTGGATAAAATAAAAAGAAATTCATATAATATACGTTGCATTTGCATTTGCATTTGTATGTATTTGCTTATTCTTGCACGCAGTAAAAGATAAGAGCCTCAACCTGGACGAGAAAATTATAAAAGTAAAAAGTTTTGTTTGATTGAATGTCTCAAAATAAAATGCATGAAAAATATTAAATTACTGCCAACTCGTCGAGCCTACGGATTAATGTGTATCTAATGAAAAAACCATTCTTTCATCTACTAAGCATTAGGAACTGAAAATTCATTTATTCTGCCATTCATTTATTCTACTGACAGAAGTATCACACTGCCAATTTAGTTTGTTTTACTGACCGTTAAATGGTAGCTTTGTTTATTGCACGACAATCTTTAGACTTTCAGACCCTTCCTGTTAGATAATATTACGCATTATCCCATTTATTATAATATGATACCTATATAGTTATGTTGAATGTGTAAAATCACATTTCTTGGTATTTGCAATATATTATTATTACTCATTAACATCATGCTATTTGTAAACTCCAATGTAAATACTTACAACGTCAACGTCTCAAGATAAAAACATGTACCTACGTTAGCCGTCATGCAATCTCTTCCTATCATTTGCATTTCAATGTTCCTCTTTCTGCTTTAGCCCTAAGCTAAGGTTTCTGTGCAGATTTGCGTATTCATATAGTTATATATATATGAAGGGTGTTTGATATTCATAAGACCAACCATTTATTGACCGTTTGAGACTAATTGATGTAAAAACGAACACTAAGGTTCGTCTGTTAGTATTTTATTGTTTCAGAAAAGAATTATTAGTGCACATTAAGAAATGTGGAAGATATTGTAACCGGAAGTAGAAGCGGGGGGGGGGGGGTTGTAAAAGTTGTTTCCACTGAGGGATTTAGCATCAGGAGCATATTGAAAGTGAAAATTTGAGACGGAGAACTGTATGGCACAAAATCATGAAAAGCTGGACGAAGAGGTTATATGGTTACTGGCGCATTGACCCACTGTGTCACTATCGCACCTGAACCTATTCTAAAATTCTAATGCCATCATAAAGTCAGTATACAGTTAAGACCGCTACTTGAAGGACCTTAAATGCAAAACCCATACAAAAATGACATTCCTTGTGATTTTATACAACATGATTTGAACATGTATCATATTTCTCACGCTATGCCCAATATTACAATACTGATTCCAAGACAAATACTGCAATTACTGCTTTTTCGAAAGAGGTCATTCCGGTTATATCTGTGAAATGGCTTTAATTGTGAAATTGTATAGCTTCCGGATTTGAAACAGTGACTATCTCAGAGAAAGCATGGTACCGTGAAGGGTCCCTGGAAAACGTTAAAAAAGAGTTGTACACGATAACCAAGGAAATGGTGCCAAATGTAAATAATTCACAGAAAAGACCTTTGCGTATGGTAAAGCTGAGATCTTGTGAACACAGATAATTTTTCGCCCATCAATGCTTGCTAACTTCAGTGAATTATACGTAGGTATAAACTGATCTTATGAATATCAAACACCCTAAGTAAATGAGAAATGAGATAAATACTTCTGCTTATTATGAATCATAACAACAGTAGTAGATGACTAGTAGGTATCTCGTCATTTTGGTAGGTACCTAATCTCCTCGTGCGTCATGCGCTTTGCTTCGGTTGAGCTCTACAGGCAGCTTCTGCCCGATCAGCACAATAGCCCTACCACATGTCTATGGTGAATACACACTAGTG
>JAQFYB010005225.1:0-14506 GCA_034694085.1 Pogonognathellus longicornis | reverse complement strand
TCTGTAAAAAACCATGCTATGCACCCCCAGCTTACGATCCTAGTTACGTGCCTGGTGATATTGACTCAAATAGTTTTTGACACGCAAAGTCTATGACGGACACAGAATAGGCCAGGTGACTAGAAAATCATTTACATAAGTTTATAGGGATAAACATGGTAATCAATATTTTAAACGTTTTGTGTCCAGTGTAATCAGTAATGTTAAGAAGAAGTGTCGCCGTGTCATGTCTGGAAGGAGTTTATAGTATAGTTTATTACGTATGTATATTATTTCTCGAAACCATCAGACCATGAGATTTTCAAGGTAATAGTTCGGGTGTTCAGAAGTGAGGGACATGAGCAATTCTGATTTATATAATGATCATCTGTTTTGTACTCTCAAATAACTCTTTCCTTTCGTCAAACATTATAGTCGCTATAGAAGTATACCAAATGTTTAAAACAATAGCCATGACAAACACTTTTGTTTCATTAGGGGCAACTTCATCATTTTCATGAATGGAAGATATATACAAAACACCATTATTAAAAATCTGCTCAACTAATTATAAAATAATATTAAAAATGCCAAAATATGTGATCCGGTATTAATCATATATATAGCAAAAAAGAGTTAAATAAAAAAACCTATCTATTAAGACATGACTGTAGTCAGATGAATAATGATTCCACAATATAACATTATGAATCTAAAATATTTGTCCGGGACGCAATGAAAAAGCGCAACAATTTTTATTTTCACTGTTGTGAAACAGGCAAAGTACAATTGCCACAATTGTGTAAAATACCTGCATACTTGAAAAAAATGTATTTGCATTTGCATCAATAAAAGCTCAGATTGAGTCTCCCAAATTAGGAGACCGTATTGGTTTAAAATGCGGGTTCAAGTGTTCTCAATACATTCGAACAGATATACTTTTCTATGATTCTAACCATTTTTGAGTTATATTTTAATCAATATTAAGGGCAATATTTTGTAGTTATAATTAATATATCAGATTTTAAATATTGTATTGTATTATTTATTGTCAATACCCTTTCAAGAAGGTCATTAAATTTACAATCTTGTAACTTACATAGGTAATTTGATTAAAAAGTATAAATCAGTGGTTGTATAGAAAATATTTTCTGTAGATAGTAATCAAGTATAACAATTGATAACTGAAGAAATACACGAGCAATTGCATATATTGCTACAATCAAATATACATTCTTTTTCGTGCTCTGATAAAAACAATTTACCAAAATTCTGTTTAAATACATTTCGCGATTTTGATTGGATGATTTCATTTGTTAATTTACACCAATGGAATAAAGCTTGCTATGAAAATAAACGAAAGCCATAGTTGATTGTTTTAAACATTAGCATAATTATGAGAAACATTTCTAGTTGTACGATTCACGATATTAGTAAAGTTTAAATAATTTGAGAAATATGTTGGACAAGAATTGGTAAAAATAAGATAGACGGTTTTAAGTAGTTAAGTTTTGTACAAGTTATTAGGCAGTAGCCATTTTAGGTTAGTAGTTAGTTCTAGCATTAGACTCTCGAATTTTTGTAGACAAAGAACAAATACACGTTATTTATTTGAGCAAAAGAAAAAAAATATTTGCGCTCCTTCATCATTAGGCCTTCAACTTTATATTTTTTATTTTAATAAATATAACTTACTTAGGTATGTTGTTTCAAAAATGGCTTCAGAAATTTTAACATTACATTACTTACAACGCTTCTCACTATTAGTATGAAAAAAATAATTGTATTTTCAAAAGTAAATTCCTTGGTATAAATTATGACAGTCCTACTATTCATTGTCACTAACCCATTTTGTTAATAAATTCGGTGTTTGTGAATACAGTTCATTGAGGCAAAAACTTTCTACTCGGTCGGGGTTCTTCCACAAACTGAGCCATTTAATTGGAAAGGAAGATTTACTACTAATATGTTTAATCAACACGAAGAAGCTCTGTTTGTAATAAATACAAAATTCTAAACAGAACACTACATAAGAAAAGGTAAGAAGCACTACAAAAATAACAAAAATGGTGTAAATTCTAACTTGCAATGTCATTAGTTTTGCCTGTCTTTCAAAATATTCTAATTCATCAGCGTAGCGAGATAAATCGTTTCTCATGGTATAGTAAATGTCATATTTTTTAAAAAGAATTAGAAGGCCAGCAGATTTTACTTGGGAAAACGATTTGTATAAAAGAGTTTGGAAACGATTACTATACAAATTGAGATACACATTAGAAAAAAACGGCTCTGTTAAAATATGGCATTGTAATCTATCATAGGGCATTGCTAAGTAACCAGACAAATCTGTTTGCGTCAAAACCTTATTTTCTAGGTAATAATTTATGTTACGTGACTCTGAACGCCCGTAATGAAGGGAATGAAATAATGTGGTATCATTCATATGGTGAACAATCTCTGAAATTCTGCTTGAGACATTATATTTTCTGACCAGTGATTTGTATATAACTTCAACATCCTCTTCAGCGGTACTGCATATGATATTGCGGTTGGAATCCACATTAGCAACACAATTCAATTTGAATCCGTTGTCAATGAGTTCCATGAAGGATTTGAAAGGCTGTTGTTCAAAAGGAGCCAAGTATTCCGCCTGTACAAAACACTCGTAGCATATTGCAAAAAACCAACCACAAAATGCTAAGAGTAAAATCAGTTTTCTGGAAATGGGAGTATGGTCCTGTCGAAAGGAGAGAGAAATCCACGTCAACCAAGAAAAAGAGTGCTTTGATTGCTTGACTTTTTGGGCCTTCAAAATGTACACGTAGCAATAAATAGTGACAGTCAAGTAAGAAACGCCAAGGAGGATCCATGTAGTTCTGTCGTACCCAATCTCAATCCAACTCAGATATAATGAAATGTTTGTGCGTTTTCTACTGCAATAACGAACATGGTAACCTTCGTTGTTTAGATAAGTAATTTTCGATGTGTACGGCATTAATTCGTAATTATAAAGAAGTACTTGTAATTCCACTTTGTTGACCATATATGTAAGTTTTGATGTACGTCGATTTTCGTTTGGAAATTGACATTCGATTCGAGTGAAATTGCGTTTAGCAGACACAACACCAATTTCATATACACTAGCCTCACTACGAGGGCGTTTCAAGCTTCTAATGTCTTCGTAAATTGAGAAACTGTACCCTATCCACGCGTAATTGTCAAAATAACATAAATAACGTTCGTTATTATTCACATTACTTTGCTCCATAATTGAGTCCCAAAGAGATGGATTATGTGCCTCTTCACCAATTAGAGGAATTAATGCATCCCCAAAGTTTGACCTAACGAAAACTTTTACATTCAAATTGAAATCAATAAATAAATGCACAACTTTTGAATCAAATTGTTTTGTGTACTGTTTGCATTTATTGAGCAAACTTTCTCTAATTCTAATGTTGGAGTGTAATATGATGAAGTAACTATTTTCTCTCCAACCCCGGAAACTATTCATTGTTTCCTCAATCCGTTTAAAGCTGTTTTGTAACATCAAAATGTTTACATCACAAAATTCTTTCAATACTATGCTTCTCCTGTTATATTCTTCTTGATTTAAATTGAGTCTATCATAATAAGTGTAAATTGTCCATAAATGTGTGGCATGGGTGTTCCACAAAAATATTTCCAACAAGTCTATGTTCATTTGTTGATGAATTGTTACATGGAATACACAGTCGTTAAAATAATCAAAGTTTATTGGAAAGGATAATTTATTCGTGAATGATTGCACTAGTGGTGATATACCAATAATTAATGGGAAATATACGGACAATTTCATTTCGAAAAACGTAAATACGATACTGGCTTCCAAATTTTACAATTATTTGAAAACTTTCAGATCTTTCTTTTAATTTTTATTCAATGAATAAAGAATGGGGAGCTTATATGTAATTGTAAAAGTATGTAGCACGATTCCTCTCTTAATAATACAACTACTTGCTACAATTTGTATATTGTCACTAGATGCTTCTAGAACAAAAGGTTCGTTTAAAAGTTCTATGTATGATTACGTATGTGATATTCAGGTCCGTATTCAGAGGGGGTGCACGTGCTCCCCCAAAATGTCTTTGCCACCCACAAAAAAGCTTATTTCACCGTAAAAAGTTAAAATTTGGAAAAAATATCGCTCTGCGAGCACATTTGATGCGTTTTAAGTTGTTTTGGACCTAACTCAAAGCGCTACATGCACCCAAGTGTAGCTAATATACAATATTTGCTCTACCATTAATTAATTTCTGTAAAAAACCATGCTATGCACCCCCAGCTTACGATCCTAGTTACGTGCCTGGTGATATTGACTCAAATAGTTTTTGACACGCAAAGTCTATGACGGACACAGAATAGGCCAGGTGACTAGAAAATCATTTACATAAGTTTATAGGGATAAACATGGTAATCAATATTTTAAACGTTTTGTGTCCAGTGTAATCAGTAATGTTAAGAAGAAGTGTCGCCGTGTCATGTCTGGAAGGAGTTTATAGTATAGTTTATTACGTATGTATATTATTTCTCGAAACCATCAGACCATGAGATTTTCAAGGTAATAGTTCGGGTGTTCAGAAGTTAGGGACATGAGCAATTCTAATTTATATAATGAGCATCAGTTTTGTACGCTTAAATAACTCCTTCCATTTGTCAAACATTACAGCCGCTATAGAAGTATACCAAATGTTTAAAACAATAGCCCCGACAAACATCTTTCTTTCATTACCATTTCATCATTCTTTATGCATGGAAGATATTTATAATAAAACTGAGACGATCAATATTCTACTTTCGGAATGAAATAAATCAAGAAATATATATATATATATATATACAAAACACCATTATTAAAAATCTGCTAAACAAATTATAAAATAATAATAAAAATGCCAAAATATATGATCCGATATATATCATATATATATAGCAAAAAAGAGTTAAATAAAAAACCTATCTATTAAGGCATGACTGTAGTCAGATGAATAATGATTCCACAATATAACATTATGAATCTAAAAATTTTGTCAGGGAAGCAATGAAAAAGCGCAACAATTTTTATTTTCACTGTTGTGAAACAGGCAAAGTACAATTGCCACAATTGTGTAAAATACCTGCATACTTGAAAAAAAATGCCTTTGCATTTGCATTGATAAAAGCTCATATTGGGTCTCCCACAAACAAGATACTTTATTGATTTAAAATGCAAGGTCAAGTGTTTTTAATACATTTGAATAGGTATACTTTTCTATGACTCTCGTCATAGAAAAGTATACGAAACAATTTTTGAGTTATTCTTTAATTAATATTAAGGGCAATATTTTGTAGTTATAACTGATATATCAGATTTTAAATATTGTATTGTATTATTTATTGTCAAAGCCATTTCAAGAAGGTCATTAAATTGACAATTATGTAAATTACATAGGTATATAGATAGTTTGATTAAAAAGTATAAATCAATGGTTGTATAGGAAATATTTTCTGTAGATAGTAATCAAGTATAACAATTGATAACTGAAGAAATACACGAGTAATTGCATATATTGCTACAATCAAATTTAATTTACATTCTTTTTCGTGCTCTGATATAAACGACTTGACAAAATTTAAATTTAACGACTTTGACTGGATGATTTCATTTGTTAATTTACACCAATGCAATAAAGCTGGGTATGAAAATGAACGAAAACCATAGTTAATTGTGTTTTCAACATTAACATAATTATGAGAAGCATTTCTAGTTGTACGATTCACGATATTAGTAAAGTTTAAATAATTCAAGAAATATGTTGGACAAGAATTGGTAAAAACAAGATAAACAAGTACTTTAGTTTTGTACAAGTTAATAGGCAGTAGCCATTTAAGATTAGTAGTAAGTTCTAGCTTGACAATCTCGTATTTTTGTAGACAAAGAACAAATGCAAGTTATTTATTTGCACAAAAGAAAAAAATTAATATTTGCGCTTCTTCGTCATTAGGCCTTCAACTTTATATTTTTTTAATTAAATATAACAACTTACATATGTATGCTATTTCAAAAAAAAATCAAGAAATTTGGACAAAAAAACATAAAATACATAAAATTCGCTCGTAGCGCGAAAACTTTCGCGATTTGCGAAATAACCTATTTTTCCGGATTTCGGGATGGGGGGGAGCAATTTTCCCCGTACCCTCATGGCTACGCCAGTGATTATGACTGCGGTCTTTTAATTGAGTAAAGCTAATCTATAAACTGTGGATTGCTTTCGATTATGCTTCGATTGAAAACTAGTAATTGTACTGAATATATATAGCACTTAAAATAAAGGATACACTACAATATTCAATGCACTGACCTATAGAGTTTGTTATGTGTGTCAAAGGTCAATGTGTGCAACTGAAATAAATATTATAATAGCATTTAAACTCTTTCATACAGCTTAATATTCCATACTATTTTCACATTCATCTTATTAAAAACCAATCTTTTTCTTTATGAAAATTCAGAGTACACACTAAAAAAATTTGAGCATAGTTTCATCAAAGTTGAGTAAGGTTAACTCAATTTTTACTTAGAAAAATGGACTACTCAGACCTTGTTCAAACATTACTCAACCCAGTTGAATATGCGCTTCGTACAACTATTGAGTAAAATTTACATAGTAAACAAACACACAAGACGCAATGCAAGCAAAAATCTTGCACTTAGGGGAGGCCTCGCTCTCGGAGCTTCCTGTTCCCTACTCGCTCAAGTCCCCATACTTACTTACTGCGCTGTCTTGTCTTGTTGATAGAACACTTCGACTAAACCTCATAAGAACAATTTGCATGTATTTTCCTGGCTCTCACTAAGTGGAGAATCGTTGTAATGGTTTAGCGCAAATGTTGAGGATTAATAACTCAATGAATGAGTAGCCCCTTTGTTTACATCTAAATTAACTCAGAGTTGAGGAAACAAGCTTTACTAATACCGAAAAGCAAAATATACTGAGAATTTGAGTATATTTTGAACAAGGTAGTGCAAAATGCTTTTACTCAACTGATTGTGAACAACTTTTTTTGCTGTGTACATGTTCCCATTATAAAGATTTAAACTACCTTTTACCTTGTATAAATACTTTCATTTCATAAGACATTGGTTCATGTATCGCATATATAATTTAAAAACGACTATGGGTGAATTTACAATATCTTCGGTTATACTTGAACTCATATGTGTCCCAGATATTTAATTTAATACTTTGCGGTCTAACAAACTTTTTTGATTTTCTTACATTATTAAATAGAACATAAAACAATCTATCTATTGTACAAATTTTATTCAATTCGACATTAAAACAGTATTTTTAAAAATTCAGCGCAACTCAAATCTGAAATTTCACATTATAGAATAGGATAGCACACAAACACACAGCCACTAACTTTGTGTTCGATGTGTTAAAATATGAAAGGTTGGCGCTCTCTACTTCAGCTTTAAGCCTCTCTATCTCGGAATAGTTAGAACTTCGCGAGGTGCTAGTTTATATCTACGGAACACATATTTGTATCGTGTAAGGAAACTATTAACTTTGAATACAAAATGCAATAAGAGTTCTATTATCTATATGATTTATAAATGAACTTGAACTTGTTTACCTCTTGGTTAATAATTATTTACGTAATTACTTCCCTGAAGCAATCAGTAGACTATATATTCATCAAGTCAATTTTAAGGTTCACTGTTGTTTGTTACTGGTTTTTATTCAATGGGAGAATTTTCCAGTTGCACTTTTATAAAATTTTGCATTAAAAACAGTCTGTACAACTATATCATATAATCAAACAACTAATCCAAATACGTATAATATAATATGAATGTACTACCATTATCATTATTAGTGAATGTATCATATCATTGATATGTTATTCATTCTCTAAATCCTCTTGAGCAAGTGTAGGTATGTACTAATATACTAACAATGTGAGTTTATTGAAGCTCTAATATAAATTCATACATTTCTTCGGCTTTTCCTCGTTTATAAAGTTAATAACGCTACTTTATGAAATTACTTGTTATTCCGTCCGTCCATTTCATTGATTCAAGAACGGATTGACATTTCAAATGTGCGATAATGGTAATTCGGAGGAAAACAAAATTCAAAATTAAAGCAGGTTTAGATGCAAATTCATAAATCTATATAATTGGCCTTTTATGTCATTCACTTTTTCAAAAAATAAAAAAAATACCATAATATATTCCCTTTAGACTGCCTTGTGGTAGAGCTGAAATTGAGATCGTACTCATGTATGAATAGATACAACTGCAAAGGATATCTGAGGTTCTATTAACATCAAAACAAGTTTAATGCACTTAAATGTAAACGTTTAGAAAACAGCAGGATGGAAGTCGAATATAAACAAGTTATGTCAAAACGAGAAGGTTCAAAATCAAATTCGACATAATTTTAATATTAATTGGATATAACCAAGTTTTATTTAAATTCCTAGAATAATATATGTTGGGGACTGAGAGAAAAAACAATTTGCTCTGCTTTCTTGCATTGACGGATTTCAAATCCCTAGGAAATGTATAAATTCATACCCAATTTGGGGGCCTGTCGTTTATTTCGTGTTTAGAATAGGGGGCGTGGTTAAGATTTCGGGATTTAGAATCCCCAGGAAATTAAGAGCGGACCACCCCGCCCCCACCAGGAAATCACAGACGTGGTTTCAGAATCCCCATGAAATTTGAATAAATTAAATCCTTTATTAAAACTGGGAAACAGTTTTAGCAAAGGAGCAGCTAACGCTAATTAGTTACTCTGATTCATAGTATGTTTTGTTTATATGAATGCATTTTTATTCCTACCCATAATAATATACTTTTAATTAATTACTGAGCCAGCAGTTTCTATATAGCAACAGGTTCTCAAATAGAGCGACAGCAAAAGACTAATTGCAATATTGCGAGGAATTCTTAGCGCTACGAATACTAATAGCTAAATTATTTAATATCGTTTTCTTCACAACTTTATAATAAATTTTGAACTATCTGTAAATTTTGACATTGTTTGAAAATGGAAATGGCTCAGAAGAAAGAATTGCTTTACGACGGAGTTTATTATGACATCACACATTGGATAAAGAAACATCCAGGAGGCGATATTATAGAATTGTATGTCACAACTGGCGAAGATTGTGCTCTGGCGGCCGAACAATTTCATTACAGATCGACAAAGAAAGTAATGAACATTATGAAATCCTTGCCCCACCGAAAATCAAAAGAGGGCGAACTAAATGGTAAACAAACACTAAAGCTTTCAAAAATTCTATATAATTCCCAAATTACATTACTTTTTTTGTGAGTCCTAACTTTAAAGAAATTGATATACGAATATTAGAAATGGATCCTGTAAAGCAGGCAAAGTGGAGAGCTCTAACCGAAGATTTTATGAAGCTACACAAAGAGTTTGAGACTGAAGGATATTTTACACCTGACCCTTGGCACGTTTATGTTCGAATCAGTGAAATAATTTTAATATTTGCTCTCGGATTGTACATCGTTAAGATTCAGCCACAAACAATAATGTCAAGAGCGATTGGGATTTTAATAATGGCGATAGGTTTGAAACGTTGTGCCTGGGTTCAACATGAAGGAGGACATCATTCTTTACTTGGGAATCCAAATTGGGATAAACAAATACAAACTTTCTTGTTTGGCAAGTATTTTGGAATTGTCGTAGGTTTAATTAATATATTTGATGATGCTCACATGCTTTATGATTCTTCATTTAGGGATGTTGTTTGGTTTATCGGGAGCCTACTGGAGATACCAACATACCAGACACCATGCAATGACACAACATATTGAGCATGACATTGACCTTGATAGCCTTCCGTTGATTGCTTTTAACAAGGGAATCGTAAAACATCCAAAAGATGGAAAAACATTTCTAATTCAAAATCAGGTAATAAGTTATAATTATTATAACTATAGGTGTATCGGAATGACCCAATATTTGTGGCGCTATTAGCAGAGATTAGAGGAGCGTACACAAAATATGTTAAATGAGACAATACAATTACTTATTGTACTATATTTATTTCATAAAAATGTATTAAACTCGTAGAAAAATGATATTAACTACTCGTTGTCTCTTATTGTTTTTGTAGGAATTTTTAGTTCTCTTAGGATCTTATCCTTGTGGGGGTGTCTTATAGTTCTTGTACGAATTTATATTTTTCTTAGGTTCTTATCGTTCTCGTAGGTTCTTATCGTTCTAGTAGGTTCTTATCGTTCTCGTAGGTTCTTATCGTTCTCGTAGGTTCTTTTCGTTCTCGAAGTCTCTTATCGTTTTTGTAGGCTCATATAATTAGCGATAGAGTCTCCTCTTTCGATTAATATTTATTGCAATTCATAATTTGGTCTGGTGCAAGAAATAAAAATATTAATGTGAAGTGCAGTTTAACATGGCGGAGGACCATATTTTATGAAGCCTTATCTCGACCTCTTAAACTTATCAAAATTATACAACTCATATATGAAAATGAACGCTGAAGTCTCCCCTTTCGATTGATATTTATCTTAATTCATAACTCTGTCTGGTTCATGTGATATTAATTTTTGAAAACTTCGTCTTACTAATGAAATACCCTGTACTACATTTATGTAGTATTTATTGAATAAATTATTACGGTTTTATCACAATGTTTCAGTAGTTACAGTTGCAAGTGACTGTTGTGATGAATATTTAGAAATGGATGATCCTCCTTTGTGATACTTTTTTAATCGGCGCTCAATGGAAGTTCAAGCTTCATCCACTTCACTGCATTTTTGAGAGAAAATACTTGGACCTGTTCTACATGTTATTCAACCTCATTTTTATCACCCAATATGTTGGGATCGCGGATTTTTTACTTGCACTATGGCTGTCCAGTTTGTTTACAATTTTCAACGGTATACTGCCACACTAGTTTTTGCCTGCCACAAATGAACCAGTACATTGGGTCGAGTCTGGTTTGATTCATTCGTCCAATATGCGATCTTCCTGGTGGGTGGATTGGTGGACAGGATATTCGAATTATCAAATTGAACATCACCTATTTCCCGCAATGCCCCAATACAGACTCAACTTGTGTCGGGACAGAGTCAAAGCTTTGGCGAAGAAACACGATCTTCCTTACAACTTGTTTTCTTACTGGGAATCCTGTTGGAAATGTTTGCAAAATCTTGACTCTGTAGCCAAAGAACTTGCTAGAAATTGAAATATTTCTAGATGAAATAATTGGTATCCCAAAAAATTCCTAAAATTTATATTTTCGTTTAGAATATAAAATTATTGATTAATTTTTATTTGTTTAATTATTATGTATACTAATTATTATTCCGAACAAAATAAATTGATTTTTTGTTTGATTTCTTATGCACCTAAATGCCTATATGAAGCCTCTTTAAGAAATTCTTTTTTACCACAATTTACAACGCACCATACTTTGCATACTACAATGAGAATTTGTCAAGTCGTAAAGCTACCACACTTGTCTCTTGTTTGTTATAAATTCGCAAATTCATTATAAAAGGTTTGTTAGAAATGGCATTAGAAATGACAAAAAATTTAAAAAGGAAGCTATTTAGATTTTTAAATGACATTGGTTACAATTGGTTAAACAAATGCATCGAAATGAGCATCAATAGTTAGCCTAATTGGATTTTGTCATTACAAATGACAAGAACATGAAAAAGAAAGATATTTAGATTTTTAAAGGACATGACACATTTGTTAATTAATTACATCAAAATGAGCATCAAAAGTTAGTCTTAATTGTATTTTATCATTACAAATGATAAGAACATGAAAAATGAAGATATTTAGATTTTTAAACGACATTAAACATTATTTTTTAATAAATTGCGTTGAAATGAGCATCAAAAGTGAATCTTAATTGCAATATGTATTTATGAATCTCAAGAAAATGGAAAATGCGAATGAGCATTTTATAAATCAATGCATTTAAACCATCGTTACAATTCGTGGGTGGGGTAAAAAATATGGCAAATTTTGTGTGACGTGATATATGGATGCTCCCTTATCATATTTTTAGTGGGTGTGGGCCGTGGGATAACACCAAGTTCTACATTTAGTAGTGCATTAATGGCACCAAAAGCAAAAATTCCTGTTCCGTGTTTGGATTTCTAGAGACTGAACATGACGTAGATGTCCGCAAAACAAAGTTACTATATCTTCCTATAGCAGTTCTAATAGCTCGACTTTACTCACTCGCTATAGAGGTCCTCTAGCCTGGTTACAGGATTCCATGTGTAAGTGTTATAGTACCGATTTAACTACCACTGCTTTGCTAGGCGAATGTGGTTTCTTTCTACACAACAGACAGACAGACAGACGGACGGACAGACAGACGGACGGACAGACAGACGGACGGACAGACGGACAGACAGACGGACGGACAGACAGACGGACGGACAGACAGACGGACAGACAGACGGACGGACAGACAGACGGAAGGACGTGATCACTCTAATTAGAAAGTAGCTGTCGCTACATAATTCGTCGAGTAGTTGTTTCTTCGCTTAAGAAGTGTGTCGGTGTTTTTGGCCATCTTCGACACACAACAAAACAACTGCATGAACTAGAAGGAGGGAATCTACAGTACGATTGTGGAGTGGATAGCAAGTTTCACAAAGCGTTAAATTTATCGGAAGCTACGAGCAAATTTATAATTGCTTTGAGTATAGTATGTTGGCGTATCAGCTACTTTCACATTTTCACGCAGGTTGCTGGTATCTTCAAAGACAGAGTGATAGCTTTTTCATACATAATTTTATATTTTGTATAAATCAAAAATCAAATAGCTTTTAGTTGGAAATTTTATTGAAAACGTAATCAAAGAATCTTGTGTAGTTGATTTTTCTCTTCTCTTTTTTTGATGCCTCTCTCCCAAATGCGCCACTGCTTGCTTCAGCACTTGCATTTACCAATCCTTGGATATCATATTTGTCCCCGATTCTTAACAACTCTAAACAATTCGTCTTCATGTTCTCCACCTCTCCGTGGTATAAATAATTCAGCATTTCCTTTATGGTGTCTCCGGAAAAATCATCAATATGAATTACATTGCTACTTGATTCTTCCATGTCCGTATTCAGCATTGTAGCGAAAACAGAACTCCGAGCTGACAGAATGCATTTATGAGCCTTGAATTCTTGAGAACCCGTGCTCAAAACGATATCATGGAACGTTCCCTCTTTCAACAACTTCTTGAAGTCATCCGAGATTTGCATTTTGCTGCTAGTCTTGATCGCGTTTTTCTGTTCGAGAGCCCTGCATATAGTTTTTTCACCTTTCTGAACCCACACACGACAGAAAATCCGCAATGCATTCATTGAGGCAATATTTATCATGAAATAGCAATCTGTCTTGCGCAAAAACTTCTTGTATCCCAACGTTCTATTTTTATCGCGGATGAAATTGCAGTATTGAGATGGACCCCCCATTTCGTGTCTTGAATCATCGTATTCGTCCAGGGCATTGAATTGGAAACTGACAACTACTTTTTTATCATCATCTTTACGATTGGGGTCAAACTTTTTTAATCGCAAATACAATCCCAGGAACTTTTCCCCATTCTCTGTGGTTTTCTCGAGTCGTAAACACCATGAATGTTGTCCACCTACAAATTGAGGCGATTCTTTTGTTTTTAAGGAGTAATAAATATTTTGGAAATCAAGGATATCCCATCGATAAGAGAAAGTTTCGATTTCCAGCTTAGTCGTTGCAGACGCACTCGCACTTTCTACACTGTACATTTTTATTTGTAATGACTCGACACTGAAGCCGTGAATGCCGTTAAACCTCCTTTCTGCAATAGGAAATATTTAATATATTATAATATTATCTTGTTTCGTCTTGTTCCTTTTTATATCTCATATGTTGACTCTTTCACTCATTGACTGCCATATTCGATATATGACTTTACAACTAGAATATTAGGATGAGGGTACAATCGAATTGCTCTCATAAATGCATAAATACATTGACTGTCTTAGATTGTGATTAAGGCGGAGTGTACACTTCAGTCTAAATCCTGCTGTGACAGGGGTCTTGTGTATTGGAAGTTGGCATCACAACATCACAAAAATCGTAAAGTTGGCATCATAGCATCATTTTCTCCAAAACTTATAAGTTGACATTACAGCATCACACACTTTGGAACTTGGCATCACTGGCATCACACAATCGCAAACCTGGAAGTTGGCATCACAGCATCACAAAAACTGGAACATGGCATCACATCATCACCAACATTGGAAGTTGCCATCACTGGCATCACATCACATGAGTGATGCTGTGATTCCAACTTCAACGTGAGTGATGCTGTGATTCCAACTTCAACGTGAGTGATGCTGTGATTCCAACTTCAACGTGAGTGAAGCTGTGATTCCAACTTCAACGTGAGTGATGCTGTGATTCCAACTTCAACGTGAGTGATGCTGTGATTCCAACTTCAA
>JAQFYB010005224.1:0-14512 GCA_034694085.1 Pogonognathellus longicornis | reverse complement strand
TAATGTTTAGTACATCATAATAATTGTTGGAAGTCAAAAAAGTGGAGCTAAAGTGGATAAAACGAGACATTAAACCCGCGAAATTCAAATCGAAACGGCAAATTTTGTTGTTTTATAAATAATAGCCCCCCTCTAATGGCCCCACCCCCTATTTATAGCCCCCTCCTTGACATTCATTTTGCAAATTTTTGCTCTCGGCTAAAATTAGAGGAAATACGGTAGTATATTTTTATATTAATGTCAAAGTTTATGAAAGAGTTGACTATTAACCCCATTTTAACATTGAACTTTCCTCTGACCCCAAGAGAATATGTACAAACCGTTCTTGATTAATAATTAAAATAGATGGATATACCAATAGACGAATAGACATATAGAACATTCTTATAAAACACCTCAAAATACATATAAATATGGAAATGAGAATACATGTATAAAATGATTTGTAAATAACTTTAACTGTATAAATCTTGTGACTAAAACCATAAAATATATAATTCTGATTGTTGAATTATATATTGATGGCGAATATTAAAGTTAATGCTTGGGTTGCCAACAGGAGGAAACATATGCCATAATACGCGTGTTATGTTAAAAAACATGACAAAAATGCAAGTGTGTCGCAGAGTAATCGTAATTGCATAAAAACGTGAGGAAAATGATCAGAGAGACGACTCGAGGGGCAATGAAAGATAATTAGATAATAATTTGGTGGTGATGGCCTAAAACTTATTAAAAGCACTGCAGAGTGAATAACCCGCACAGTAAATACTTCTGACTATCGTAACTACAAAATAACGTATAATTCAATAGACAGCTAACAAGTAAGAAGACAATATTGAAATAAGGAAACTGGGAGCGCGAGTGTACACAGAAAAGAGTGTAGTTGAATATGGGTAAAATGATATTAAAAGACAAATTAAATAACTATCCCAACGGTCACAACCATTTAATTACACATTGTATAGTGAAGTGGAGAGACATTAAATAACGTGTTTAATAGTTTTTAGGCATTTCTGGTTTGGCTGAGATACAACTACTGCAGGCGTACTAACTACTTTGTATTATAAGGATGAGACGATGATAGAAATTGATCGCGGTTGGTTTTGTTTACGGAAGACAAGACACATAAGGTACGAGTTAAAGTCAAGTTGTGTTATGTTTTGTGCAAACAGAATTTCTGTCTCAAGTTTCGGGCCAAGAAAAGACAAGGAGAGACGGGATTTGGTCATCCACCACTAATTTCATTTAGTAAATCTGTACTCTTAAGTTCGTGAAATGTGTGACAGTGACAGTTCCCTCTTCCAGGGCCTTGTTGCCAGCGAGTAAGTCAAACTTTACGAAATTGACTGTACATAACATATATAATTCATAACATCATCAGGGCCGGCATTACCCATGGGCGGCCGGGGCAAACGAACATTTAGATGGCATCGCAAAACTTGTCTACTTGTTATATTAAGGCAAGTAGCCAAGGGAGGTACACTGTATGGATGTGCGCTCCAGAATAAATTTCATGGTCATAAAAATGCAAAGAATTGGAAAAAAATGCGATACACGCGAACCCGATTCATTTATTTCATTTATCCTAAATCGACTCTATTTTTTTCGCTAGGTACTCAATATTATAAACTCATTTGTACATCATATTGAGATATGGCCCTCAGAAAAATGTATAATAACCCAACTGTGTACCCCCAAATTAAAATCCTGGCCACGTACGTGCCTGGTTATATTTATTTATTTCAAAGTGAAAAACAATGAAGATGTCTTATTACTGAAACGTGTGAATACAATGCCGCGTGTACAGCGGGTACACGAGCACTTGCAGCTCCCTGGATCAATGGAAATCAAATTAATTTCTAATTGAAAGTTTAAAAAATCGAAAACTATTTCATTACGTACATAATTGGTCTCTATTTACTTACTTAACCAAAATTAGCCTACATTTTTTACCTTATGCGGGATCATAGACGCTGTATATTGGCATATTTCCCTCCTCGAGATCGATTTCTTAATTACTACAGACTATAATAAACCCCTGATCCTGAAGAAATACCGGTCGTAAAACATTTGTACAGTAAAACTTCCCGTCTTCAAGATAGATGGCGATGAGATTACTTAGGATTTGTGATGTGTTTGTCAGACTGACAACTGAATATGAAAAGCAAACACGTGCCTTATTTAGTAGCCCCTTGCTACTAGTATACCCACCCAATGCCAATTAAGGGGAGGTTTATATTAGAGGGAGGTTACTAATAGAGGGAGTATTTATAAGAGACATGAAGCTATAAACACATTAAATTTAGCTTCATGTTTTCATTATTTCGAGTAACTAATATCAGCATCCGGACAGCAGTTTAAAAGTTGTCCTGATAACACGGGGTTTCAATACCAATTTTTCTTCTCTTTTGCTGTAGGCAATATGAATTTTAAAAATTGTGGCCTAGGGCCTCGCAAAAGGTAAGGCCGGCACTGAACAACATACCACAATATAATAATATGTAATGTATTATGATTATGTTCTATGTATACTGCTTACACAAAGATGAGATAAATATAACATTATTTATATGGATATGAAAGAGTAGAAAGAGTAAAGGATGCTGTTACTACACAATGTGGAAATGTGAACAAACTGTAACTTTAACCTACTTCACTCTTTTGTGAACTTTGTAGGGTTTCTGCCTGAGATAGATTTGTACTTTTGTTTTATAATTCTGTACACATTCTATTCATTATGATTTTATGTATAGGGATATGCTTTTCATAGTGACCATATCTAGAAACAAAAGAGCAAACTTTTACCGCAAATAAAATAGACTTTGTAACTAACGTGAATCGTGGACTTGTCAAAATACAATCTAAAAATAGAATCTCCGAGAAAAAGTTTGAATAAAGCATTAAAAGTATGAAGAAAAACTACAAGTTTTGTCACTCATTTAATTTAATTATTTTTCAAGAGAAAGCGAATGAACGAAATTACAAATCAAAGTAAAAGTATCTATAAGATTTAATTTAGTCCCACTACTAAAATCATAAAAACATTTCCTCATATTTTCCCTTCTTTCCTTGTAAAATTAAATAGAATGTTATGCAAAAAGGTTTTGCTTTTAACAACTGTGTCAAATAATAGTAAATTTCCTCAGACATTCGTTAGAATCCTTTTTAGTAAACACTAATATGGAAAGTAATATTAAGTTTAACACAGTTTGGTTTGTTTAAATCTATGTTTCAAGGCAGTGAAAAACGCCAAAACCTTGTAAAAAATTAAAACAAATACTGAAAAATAGTAGTCGGTTTAAATTAATCATTACAGGTTATATTTTTTTAAGTTTATCATTTATAAGTATTTTATTGTCAATCGAAAGGCGAACAGATCACTAAACTAATAAGAAAAAATATGAAATATATAAAAAGGAGCACTCCTATTCGATAAGAAACCCATTCCTCAATCCTCAACCAAGTTGATGTTTCTAAATAAGGAAAGGACATGGGCACGGGCACTGACAATCAAAATGTATTGGAGAAAGTTGAAAACAAGAGGACAGAAGTGATACTGTATTATATGACAGCATAAAAAATTGATGTCATTAATGTGCATATAACCACTAGCTATAGTAGTAAAAAGAAGTTTTAATTGAAAAAGTTCCTGAAGGAAAAACACCAATATGAACATCAATAATAATAATGTGCTTCGTACCAACACTGTACTAAAGACTATAATTTCCCAACCATCGCCTCACTTAGATTTTCAGTTTAATATGAACTCCTACGTTAGTTATGTTGCGAAATAATTTGATGGTTTGGTTCCTTTCTTTTGCTAGAGCAACTTAATTTACGTTTGAACTGTAAGCACCACATAAAATAATTATAAGTATTAGCGGTAAATTGGCATAAAGAATGGATTATTACACGAAAGCAATCAACCAGTAGGTATTTACAGTATTTAGGTAGAAAGAATGAACACGTGGAATTTTAATACGTTCGACTTCATTCGTGCATAATAATATGTAACTGTTCATTCCAAAGTTACCAAAATCCCAAAAGTATTGTACATTATATAGAACAGCTGAAATCCAATCAAAGATATTGGCCAATAGTTTTAGAAATTGTAGTAAAAGAGTAATACAATCGAAGAATACATAATTGAATTACGCAACACATAAATATATTACTGCATTCACATTCTCAAAGAGAAAACCAAGATCGCCACTCAAGCACACTGCGCTTTAAACAAAGGAAGTACCTACCTAAGCACAACGGCGGAAAACGAGGCTTTATTAGTGAAGTCTCAATACATAGCATGAACATTTTAAAAAAGCTTTCTGCGTGCTCCATGATGCATGAAATCATGTATTATACCTATAAGTAGATCATCCATTCATATGGATTATTAATGTGCTATTGACGGTTGTGTATTATTCATGGAGTAATCCAGAATCGTCGTCTTTATGCCCGTTGCCTTTCTACACTAGGGTATTACATATTATGTATTCCTGTTCGAACTCAAGCTCGATACGATGAAATATTGGCCTTGCATATACTTCGCGTGTTTATGTCTAACTTTTTCAGTTATCCACTACCTACATGCCAGAGTACCACGTTTTATTTCATGCAATGTTCATAACAACACAACTCTGGAATCATGATCAAATACTAATACCGTAGAGTACAATGGAGAAGATATATACAAGAAATACAAAATGTTATACAAAAATATAAGATTCCGACTTTCAATATCCATTAAAGAATGCCAAACGTTATAAAAAGGATGAAAGTTGGAAAGGGGATTTAAATATAGCAATGATAGAATTCTGAGAGAACACAATGTGCAATAATACAATGACATTGATTCGATTCTTTGTAACAACGACAAGCAAGGGCGTATTGAGACTTCAAAATGAAGGAGATTGCACTATATAGACGAATTTGAGCTATATCTTCGTAGTCTTTTTTCACATTTTGGCACAAAATGAACGATAATATACAATTTTGAAAAGTGGCTGAGAATATAATATTGAGCATTCCTTTTCATCGCTACGCCCTTGAATACCTTTGATAACTAATGTTGATAATACTCACAGTAATGCATATTTTGTAATACACTAGAATGATACAGTCGCCACATTAATTGCCGTTAATCTCAACTTATTACACCACTTTGATTATTGATGTGACCTTATGTATAAATCATAACTTGTCCACCTGCTCTCATTGATATATTGATAGTAAATAAGCGAGGGACCTCACAGCAGTCATCCATTTTTAACAAGCATCTTACAACTAATGTTTTTCATTCTGTTATTTCTTTTTCTACCAATTTCATAACAATGAGAAGAGTTCAACCACAAAGCCCACTTGATAAAAAATCTCGAGCCTGACATTTTTCTGCAATAATTTACCATATGGTGGTAATTGGACATATATTTGAGTTCATATAGCCAGTCCACTTGAAAAATTGCAAGCTTGACAGTTTTTGCAATGCATAAACTGCACATATGGACTTATAGTTATAGTTAAATAGTACAAAACGAATATAAATGTAAGTACTATATGAGGAATAAGAAATACAGAAATAATACACTCGATTTTTTGCTCATGCACCTTGCCCTCGCTAGATCCTGCAAAATATTAGGCATAAACATGCAATCACACAACGTAGACACGAATAGGAATAAGTATACATACTACACATGCATTTATTTTATTTAATATCTTACTAACAGTTTTGTTAGCTGCCCAGTGCAGTGTACGTACTGTATCCTTTATAATATTTTGGCAAAGCAAAGAACGCGATGCGATGTTCGAGACAAAGTGAATAAATGACTTTGCTTGTACAGCACGCATCATAATAATAATAAATAGTGTTCTGTGCTGCACATCACTAGAGCATGAATGAGTATAAAAGTCATCGATATTCTTTTGTGCCTTATAGATAGCAATAATCCTCGTTGTCTGTATATTCATTGCCGTTAATATGTTGGTCGATAATATGCGTTGACAATAATATAATATTCATAAAAATATGCAAATATCGACCGTCATCCTAGTTCCTAGTACTCCTTAGGTATGTCGTCCCATAATGTAAAATACAGTGCCGTTTTTAGGCATGACAGAAAAACTTACAAGGAAACTGTACATTGGTTGTTGATGTTAATTGTGAAAAATGAGAAATATTGAATATTGAGGCTGAAGCTTTAGGCTGTAAATTTGTATTGAGGATATTATAGAGATTTTTATACAAGGGCAGAAGACAAGAAGGTGAATCCATCGTTTAACTGCGCCATTGCAACACAATTAACGTCTCATCTCTTCATCTTCGTATTTACTGCTAAAATCTCCGTGAGACAAGACACTCAACTAAAGTAAAAGTAACAGCCATAAATTCCATTTTCCTTCATTTGATATTTCCAAAGGAATTGTGCACATGACACACGAGAGTGTGTATACTAATAAGAGTCGCACACATAGACTGACAAGTTCCTTTGTGTTGTATTTGTATGTATGTAGTTGTAGTATGCACAGTAATATTATAATACTAATCATAAGATAAGTCGTAATAATAATGGATCGAAGATGAATCACGATGATAAAAATATTATTGCCTAGAATGAGATAGGACAGTGCAATGCAAGTGCAAGTGAATGATGCAAGACTTAAGTAGTCATATATTATACAACTTTGTATATAAAAGTCGGACACGTTTGTCACGACTGCGAACATGTACGAGCCACGACAAGTCATTATTGTGTTTTTCTTGTGTTGAGTACGCAGCGTGCATAATTTGGTGAATCCTGATTCCCTTCCCTAACTAACTAACTAACTAACTAACTAGTAATAATATCTCACCTAAATAACTATAACCAATTTATTAACCTTCACTTCTTCGTTCAATATTGCACTTGCAAGAGAATCTCTGCTCGTAGAATGTCCTTTATGGTAAACATTGTTAAAATATTTGTTTAACGTTTTTCACATTGTAGTAGTACTTGTAAAGTCTTTTCTGCTGATACTTGACCTGAGATGAGAGAGTGAAATCAAGGTGTGATACAATACGATGTGAATAACACACATTGTTGCAAATACTTGCTCGTGGTATTGGTATAGTAGCACCATTTGACAAATGAACCTTGACGCAATGTAGATTTCATGCATAGGCAATAGTAATAGCTATTTGTGTTTACTGATAGCAGTTCTAAAGAAAACATTCAAAATGTAAAAACTTTACTTAATCTTCCTTGTTGCCTTCAAAGATCGTATTGTACTTAAGTGTGTATAAATAGACACTAACTGACATCATTTTTCTGGTTCGTACCGGTCCCAGAAAATACTTAGAATAGAATCATTCTTACATTCTTTGTTAGTAAGTCTCAATATTTTTTCCAGTACAGAGAAATATTCTTTTTAGCATAACTACGAATTTATTATTTATGAGTTATGATGTCACAACGTGTAAATGCTCTTTCACATGCATGGAAGGGTATTTCCATAACATTCATTTGTCAAAGTATATTACTACTTTGTACAATGAAATGACATTTGAAGTTTGCAGCTAATATACTAGAGACAGTCATTTCAATCCACCTGATGATTTTCGGCATATTATTATGTACTAACTTTTCTTAAAATAAAAAATGTGCATCATGTGCAGGACATTTGAGCTGATTCGCAATAAGAGATACAGAACAGCCCTTGAAGTTTCTTCTGCTCTCTAATTTTCAAAAACATATTTCTTTAAACAGGAAATTTCATATTAGTATTCGAGGAAAAACATGGTAGTTAGAACTTAGAAGTTCTCAGCTAATAATCGTAAACAAGGCCATGAAAGGTAGGCTCACAAATTGCGCATTGCCTATTTTACATTAGCATCAAATAAAGCATGTATATTCATTAAATATTTCTGTGATTCACTGCAGTGGAGGAAATTATAACTTGCAAATCAATTATTTGACTGATTACGTACTATTTGCAATCTACGAGTCATACAACACAAATAATAATTCAATCCCAACATCACGTACAAACGCATTTTGCATAGACTGTATGCCTAGCTACTTTTAGCTTCAACCTTGATGAAATGCATCCACTCACACAGAATTAATGTTCAAAACTACTTTTGGAAATGTTATTGTCAGGAGTAATATTTCTACTTAATGAACTCCTGTTTCACACAACTTAAATTATAAGGTTTTGTTCATATTCATTAATATCTAATATAGCCATATTAACTGTCATTCATAAACGCCAGACCTGGACATAATATAAAACCTGCTTTTACAAGTCGCATTATGAAGCTATGAGTTTGATATACATATTACATATTATTATTATTACATAACATTTTAGCTAGAGCAAGCATGCACCAGTTGTTCAGAAGTACATGTATTATTGGAGTAGATACAGCTATAGATTTAATTAATACGGTGCTGTACTGACGCACATAAAACATTAATTTAGTAATACAACCGTGCTCGAGTAATAATTGCAATAACAATCACCGTAGAGCTTTTCTCATTCCCACTGAAGTCATAGTAGAATCTACTCAAAAATATTAAATCACTATTACTTCTTCTTTATGCTACAGTTGAAAGTAATGGCGTCATAATTAACGGTAATAGACCCAGGGCAGGGCCCAGCTAAGACAGATTTAATGAACAATTTGAGATCCCTATAAAAACTTTAAACTGTGAACTCTTAGATATTAACGATATAACTATACGGGATTTAATTTGCAAAGGGTTTTACGAAATAAACATAAATAGTGCCAGAAGATGCGTATTTTCATTTTAATTGTAAATGAAGATATAAATATAATTTCTAGTCTCATACATCACAGCAACATCACAAACTAAAAGCCCTCCACCCATATACTTAAATATTAAACAGTAAGTACACCAGTATATATACGTATCTGTATAGACACCAGTTAGGAGCTAAAGACAAAATTAAACGAATAAACCTTACGATGCAAATTTGCTACAATACCCAAATGTACCAAAATGTACTATAAATTTATTGGACGAAAAAACTTATTATTAACCACCTAGTGTTCAATTAATGCTAAATGAGCAAATTTAAAATAATAAAATAAATTTGCTAGCCCTCAATCCCACCTTGTATTTCGTTTTGTAGGTTTTATTGAAAAAAGTAGCTTCTACACACTTCCAATTACATTGTGGTAATAAACATACTCTACTCCGCACTTACAATTACAATAAAATTAGAAAATGAGCAATAAGGTGACTAAGTGTAAGAGATAAGAGGATTTGAGCAATGTGACGCTAGAACGTCGCTAAAGTAAGTAATAAAACGTGTGGCCTGATTATACATGGATTAAATTGTGAGTGTGAGACTGAGACTGGTAAATAGAAGCTGATGTGTAGTATTCTAGTGCAAATACAGTGTGTTGCATGCAACTTGTTGTCCCTCGCTCACTCTCACCTATGGCTAATGCAAACAATATGTTGGTTAAAATGAAGAAGTGCAGCTGTTAGGATGAAGGAACAAGATTTGGCCATTATATTTAGTGAAGCATAAAGAATGTTAATAGCCGTTGCTAGTTGGTAGTGTATGTAATAGAATTTACTCTTGCTCTTACCACGTAAAGACAGCCGGAAGCGGAAGACACATTTTCATCTCACAAGACCCAATAGTTGACTTGTTGTAGAGTGGTGTGATGTAGAAAAAGACGAGGCAGAAAGCCAGTAGCAAAAGTAAAGGTCGTTTGCGTAGCTTTTCCATAGTTTCTAATCCCATCTTGGCCTAATTACACTACGCGGAGGATCTTGAAGAGAAATAGTGGCTGGTGGCCTGCTGAGGAAGTTCGGGTGGTGCGTGGCTCTTATGGTTGTGCAATACACGGAGGTGTGTGTATTTACGTGTGTTGTGGCGGAGTAGACACAATTAGTTTAGTCCTATTATTTTGTGATGATGATGAGAATGATTGGGAGGAGTATAGGATTTCCTTTTGCCATAATAAAGTTACAGAAATACAAATACACCTACACGGACTATCTGTACTTAGCACTGCGTTGCAATTGCAATGTGTATAATTAGGAGTGCCACGGCAGTAGAGGGAATTTATGAGTCTTTATCACAGTAGAAGTTGTGGTTGTCGTAGAAGGAGTTGGAGTAGTGGTAGAAATGGTTGTTGCAGATGTATTTGTAGCAGTAGTACTCTTGTTCCATAATAGTAATGTACTTGTATTTTCCAACATTCCATTTTCCCGATTCTTCCCAGTTTCACTTTCGCAACACAAGAAGAAAGCAGAACGCGTGGTGGGGACTGAGACTAGCGTGTAATTTGTGTTAGATGCATTACGATTGCACATAATACTGGAAGAGTGCACAGCTTTCGGAAATAAAATACGCTCACAACGACTACATGATGGTGAAGGAGAAAGAGAAACACGTCAATACAGATGAAGCTCAAGTTCTATAAAACGTGGAGAAAAGTTTACTCTGAGTCTCTCGCAGAAATTGTGTGATTTAGATGCTAGGCATCTTGTACATGTATTTATATACTGCTATAGTAGGTACATGGCTAATAATATTATTATCGTTGGTTGGATTTACATTTGTTAGTGTTACAGTTGAATTTCTCAGCAGATTGCATTACTCTGTTTGCTAATTATTTTCGAAATGTATACACAAGAATACTAGTTCTCCAGGAGTATATGTCCGACTTGTATTATGCTGAATATACACAAAAGAGTAATATAGCGTATAAGTATCTGTATTGATGAAAAACATTCAGGCAGGCATTAGTCGGCACTCTCTATATATAATTTTATTACTTGTATCCGTAGCTGTGTCTTGTATATTACATGGTAGTATTAATATAAGTGTTTTGTATAATATGTAGAGCCTAGTTGTTTTATTGTATGTAAATAAAGAAACGTTCACGAACTGCTAACTGAGTTCCAGCTAATTGAATCAAGACAGATGGACTTGTTGACTATACCCGGAAGAGTTGTAAGAACATACTCGGCTCCGCCACTTATTTCGGTTTTACAAATTGCCTCCCATTACCACTCAGACTCAACAGCCTCCAACAAAATACATCCACAGACTCACATCAGAGTGGAAACTGTAAAGAATTTTATATACATAGTATTAGTACAAAGACATAACAATATATTATTTTTATACGTACACGTTATACTTTATGATAGCAAATATTATGTTTGTTATGAATATACAAATACATTAATAGTTAATTATGTTATATAGTGTCTCTACAATTAATTATATCTGCAAAATATGTATGAGCAAATTTCTCCAGGGCGAAATGCAAAGGATACTTTTGCGCTTGTGTGTAATAATACTGTATAATGGAATATTAGTAGTATATGAGAAAGTGGCTTAATTGCTACTGATGCTCCAATTAACTGTTTCTTCTAATTGCAAACTAATTGCATTAAGAGACAATTTCGTGAGACAAAAATGTGCTGTCGCTCTCAGTTGTTATATTAGGAGCAAGCAGCAAGTTGACTTTTAGAAGGCGGGGCGAGAGACAGAGTCAGAGAGAGGGAGTCGGGACGTCGGACGGGAAGGATAATAATTTGTTAAGAGAAAGGAAAGGATAATTCCATGCCATGTCTTGTCCAACTAAATAAATTACTGCTGCACAGAATGACGGATACAGTTCTGAAGGATTGTGTAGTTCACTTTGTAATCCGTAAACAAGGTATAAATAATGTTGCTTTCGAGAGACGCGGAGATAGAGAGATGTGTTTAGAGTTGTCTGTGTAATGCAAAGTGTATGGTACGATGATCATGTGCGTAGTGCTGTAGGTATACAAAACTGTTTCTAAATACCGTATTTCCTCCAATTTCAGCCCCCCTTTTTATAGCCTTCCCCTGAAATCCATTTTACATAATTATATAGTCCCCTTCTAATGGTAGCCCCTCCAAAAATGAAGTGTCTCAGATATGTGTATTACAGGCTGCTAATGTGGACAAAATGAGACTTTATACCCGCGAAATTCAAATCGAACTTTGGTATTTTATAAATAATAGCCCCCTTCTAAGGGTAGCCCCCCTCTATTTATAGCCCCCCTTGATATCCATTTTGCATAATTACAGCCCGGGATAAAATTAGAGGAAATACGGTAAAGCATTTCTACTTTAAGTAAATAGTTTGGTGTTGTATTTGTAGCTTTCTTCGTGCACATGTGTTGTATCCCGTAGATGATAAACATTTGCTTCTTACTTAGTAGTTCAGTATCGATCAATCTATTTGTTTACTAATAACTACCTAAACAAAACCTCCAAGATTATAGCAACTATGACTATAGAATACTAGTGTTCATTACTTGTGCGATGCAAGGTGTTCGTATAGCGTGTGTAAGTAGTACATGAAAGAGAGACAGAGAAAGCACATGCAGACTTTTGCAATGTCTGACTAACTGCTGGAAGGCTTTAATAGGCAAAGATTGATGAAAATCTCTCAGCTGGAGAAAAGTTTATTATGTTTGGCTTCCTTTTCTCAACAGGAATAAAATAGCTACACATTATTGTGTTCATCACCTATATCTTCTATACGAGAATCATCATTCCACTCTAAAACTACTGAACACACTTATGCAAAATGTTTACAAGACCTACTTATAGTACCACGGAGAATTAATTTTCTTAAAAGCGTGCTTTTCTATTGTGTCTGTTTCCTAAAGTTTAAACATCACATCTGCCATGTCAAACAACCTGTTTATCAAAACTGCTCAGAAAACAAAACACAATATCATACAAGTTGACGTTGAAATTAATTACGAATATTTGCGAATGAACACAAACAGAAAGACATATTTAAACATGACACAAAATATTATACACAGATATTAAATGCTATGCCTAGCTACACGTCTTTATGTATGTGTATGATGTATGGTATTAGTATTTCGTACTATAATAGTTACATAATTATTAGATTTAAAAATTACATTTTGAAACGCACAACAAAAATCTTTTGTGAAAATAATGACTGACCCACTTCTGGAATGTTTGTGAACGAAAAGAGCTGTGGATTCACAAATAGACATGACATTTACAGATATAAATGATTGCCAATATAGTGGCTACAACATGTACGAGTTAGAACTCGCGCAGTTTATTTGGGGATTCGAAAGTGGTTTGTTAACTATTCTGGATTCCCTTTCCCCTGTACAAAAATATCTATAAGGATTAGCTTGAAACTTTTTTTAAATTATTCTACTAATAATATAATTACCTAGTAACTATCTTCAATCATATGCATGAGTTTAAGTCTAATTCATCTGGGATTCAAAAGTTCATTTTTTCAGATTTTCTTTCATTACCCCACTACATGGGATTATACATCCTAATTATCCTTACAGATTGGTTTTATATCCTTCCCATGCTAGGTCCTGGCTGGGTATAAGGAACATCCCATATAGGTATGCTGGGAACTAAATCCATGCGCGGATATTTCTGCTATCGTGAAGTTCTTTTTATACCAGTTTAATTGTAGCCACGTGCCTAACTGGTGGTGATAACTTAACTATGTATATTATGCGAAAATATTTGAGAACTATATTAGATATAGGTACTTAAATTTGTGCATACTTTGTGAAGAACTCATTCACTAATACACATGAAGTCTTCATTACTAACGATCGACTTATTTTCAGTCACGTACATAAATTTCTCGGATTACTCGATATTGATTTGGCATGAAATTGATTGTGAGACTGAGGAAGGCGACAAGATCAACTTGATATTATTAGGTATATCTTTCATTTATTCACTAGAAACCATATCCTTTGCTTTTACCTTGAGACTCTAAACATTAATTAGAATCACAGCACAAGGCTTTCACATGATTAATTGATCAATATTTGTTAGAATGTCTTTTCATTTTGCCACTCTTCTACTACTACCTGCTACACGATTGCAACGTTTTGATTCTTTGCGAACGTCCTATGACCTTTTTGGCTCTTTCCGTGAAAGTATTTAAATAACCCAAAGTTGCATTACTATTTCTAAAGCAACCGTGGACTTATCCCCTGGACCATTAGCGTTGTAAAAGCTTTAGTTGATATTCAGAGAGCTTTTCTTCTTGTTCATATAAGTAAGAAGATCCCACGAGCATACTTTTTGCAACCACGCGAGTATACTTTGAACAGACAGGGTTACTTTGCTCTTAGTACCCTTTCTCCAACACTCTCTCTCTCTCTGTAGCCCGACTATGTATAATAGTATGTCCCATAATATTATACTACAACCTTAAATGTCACATCGGAAAATAACGATTTTCATTGGAAGTACTGACCTTGATAGTTTTTGCACTCTATATTACCGTAGGTATATACTGCACACAAATACACTGCCGCCACTATACTATCTCTTTTATTAATAACGTTATACATATTACAGCATGTATAAGCATACACACGTCATGTGCACAGAGAGACATCCCAGCTAGAACGTTCCCGCAGCTTTCTGCAGTGAAAAGGCCTTTTGAGAAATGGGCGAGTAGAAACTGCAGTAT
>JAQFYB010005223.1:0-14514 GCA_034694085.1 Pogonognathellus longicornis | reverse complement strand
TACCGCGCGAAGAAGTGCGCAAAATTAAATTTACATAATTTTATTGAAATCCCCATATTTCAAAACATCAAAATACCTACTTTCACTTTCGAAATCGTAAATATTAACACTATACATAAAATTTTATTATAATGTTACAAGTTCTGGTTAAAGTGGACAGTGTGGACAGTGTAGTCACGTATATCGTATGTATCCGCCGGCGAGAAAGGGGTAGACCTAGTAGTTTTTCTTTCAATGGATTTGATATGATACAGGCCAGGGGCTATTGCCACAACTAAACTTACTGAATTGGACACGGTCGCCTGAGATCAATTCAACCTCAAAATCATAGAGTGGTAAAGAAATAAGTGAATGTGAACGAAGTTCTTGACAAGTTTGCATTAGAAAAAACTCACAGAATTCATTTATTGTAATTTTGCAATTACAAACTGAAATCAAACCATGTAATAATCTTGATGGTATCTCTGAACGAAGTGCCGCATTAATCGTTTTACCTTAATTTTTGAAAAAGTTTTTGGGCATTTTTAAATTTTCGATATTGTTCACTTGGGCAACCCCTAACTTTCAATCCTGGCTACGCGCCTGGTCACTATTAATTATTTGAAATTACCTAAAATGTAGGCATATATTATAGTATTGAATGTATGCAAATATATTATAAGTCAGTAATAATTAAGCAACAAAGCAAAAGGAATTCAATTGTTCTCAACTTGCGTTTCAGTGATTCATGTTTGTTTGAATTACTTTCAAATATTTTAAATTTAATATAAGCACTTAATATCAAACAATTCAAAGAAACACGAATAAGGCGAAATGCAAGAGCAGTAATTACACAATTTCCTAGGTACTACCCAATTTGATTTTAACTTTACAATACGTTATATATTAAATTGAATATGGACATTACTTCTCGAATTATTTAACTATTCTATACAACACAAAAACAATTACCTATATTATTCGATTTATTTGTGAACCTAACCACTGATATATATAAAGCTCCATGACTTCATGTTGCTGAAAACTATTTTGTCAAACCTTAATAAACTGTCCCGTCATCAAACTGTTGTACTTATTGTTGATTCAAAAGCTTAATCTATATAATATTTCACTCAAAATGTTATCGGAAAAAGTAGTTTTTCTCATAAAAACTCTAGGCATGGTTGCACAAATTATTCCAATTTTTCCAATAGAAATCTATGTTCGAAGAAACCAAATTGAATTTAAAATTGCCAAAAAGAAAATAAATCATATCACATTTTTATTGGGGAATTTTTTTACTTTTGCTTTGGGATTCTGCCACACTGTTCGATTGATATACGAATGGAAATTTCCAACTGCAAATTTTTCCTCCATTGAAATCATGGCAACTATTTTTACAATAGTGGGTTCCTTCGTAACAATCTGTTTCAACTTTTCCATGTATTTCTGGATAGAAAAAGCTATATTCATTTCCACAAATCTTCTTGACATGGACAAACGTCTGAAGGGTAATTCAAAATTTTCATTAAATTATTACATTCCAGGTTAATTGAAGATATATTTTCATGACTATATAATAAAATTATGATGTTATATTTACATTCAATTCCAAATGAATTAACAGCATTATTTCCAGCAAGCAAAAACATAATTCGGAGTGGAGTAAAAGACAAGATTGGAATTACGAGTGTGATAACCATGATTTTCGTCCCCGTCATTTTCCTTGGCACTGTTTTGTTTTACACATTCGATAACCATAGCCCTGTAGTACGACATTTAAAAGATTGTAATTTGGACATGTATCGCTATAACGTATTTGTTTTTATCCCTGTAATGAGTGTGGTTTCGTTGTCTTTCATGAACATAGGTGAAGCTTATGCTTGTCATGCTTTGATAGGTGTGTGCTATATACAATTTGCTGGCGACTGGTTGAAATACTTCTCAGTGTACATTCCTCAGCATTTAAAATCACTCAAAAAAGATAAACAAGCATTGTTTATCGAAAATATTAGAAAGCCTCTTCGAATGGCCATGAGTATGCTTCAAGTGCTAAATAATGCTGTAAACGATTACAGTATTTTAGTTTCTCCTGGGTTTGTTGCTGCAGCTTTTCTAATAGGAGTAATTTTAAATGTGGTAATAATTAGTATGTTCAATGAGGTTCCCATTTATACGTATGTTTGTATTATGTGGTTGCAAGCTTGGATAATTGTTGTCGAATTTCTCTTTTTACCCCCGGCATCACATCTTGTGTCTTATTCAGAACTGTTTGTATATGAATGGGGAAGATACTATAACGCCGGAGAAATGAAGCGTTGGTTGAAAAGCTGTCGTTCGCAGAATATTTCCATTGGACCTTTCTTTTATTTGCAAAGACACACAATAATGGAACTCATGCATTGGACCATCTCTTATTCTATAGACATGATGTTAATTCAAACGTAATTTTTGGTAACTGCTTGTAAACCAGAGTAATGAGAATGACAAGCATTTTTGTTGATTGTAACAATATGTATAGTTAGGTTAGAATGTAATTAACGTCAATTCTAACATTTTATACCCTCAATTTTATCATAGTATTACAATGTTGCTTCTACTTCAGCACTCCGAACATTAAAAAAGCTTAACTTGACAGGACAAATCATTAGCTCATAATTTAGCCATTTACATTGATATGACATAGATCTTAACATTATGCTACGAAATTTAATCAATTTGTGCAATTGAACCCGTGATAGGCTTCATTTAACATTTAATTACATTAATCATAACATGCTATCTTTACTTCATAATGTTAAATCAGCAGTACCTATTTAAAGTAAAACTTAACAAGGAATTATGCGATACTTATAGTCGAGGAATCATTTTGCTTTCATGTCATTTTATTTACACGAATTAATCTCAAATGTATTACACTCTGGTAATGGGAGCGAGAATACAGTTGACCGTATGCAAAATAAAAGAAATTAACTATCAACCTTTTGTGAATCTAATTTACTTAAATGAAATGGGTATATGAAGTTAATGGAAAACCGGACTATAAGAATATATATGTACTGTAATAATATGAATATATATGTACTGTAATAATATGAATATATATATGTACTGTAATAAATGTTATTGTAACCTTTTCAGAGCGTTATGTTCTGTTATATATCAAACCAAATATATTCTTTGTACCTATCTATATACACAATGTACTTATTTATTTGATACTCACTATTTGGAATTTGTGTTTGATTATTCCTTTTATTTAGATTAACATTATATAGGTAGTAATATAAATCAATAAAATATTAAACCTAAGGAATAAAAGCATAGAAAGCATCGATGAACAATAGTAAAACCCGGCCAAGGTTGATGTTCATATTGGCGTGATTTATTGATTAGATTGACTTTCATTTTGTTTAAATGGATAGATTTATCACTTTAAAAAGTTTTGCTTTCATCTTATTTAAAAAGATCTGCATTTCATGTTGATTATAATCCTCTGAACCATTAAAAGAAATAGGTACTAAAAAATTTAAATGTTAGTTTGAGTTTTTTAGTGTAACAAATGTATGCAAATATATTATAATTTAATCAATTAAATAGAAACACATGCTCGTAGGTCGGTTGCATCGAAATCATCCTAAAACGCATTCAATTCGATTTTTTGCACTTCTTTGGTAAAATAACGCATACACTGCAACACATACACATGTGAATAGGTGATTCGCTAATAAATTTATGCGACTAAAACATGATATTTAAATATTTTTTGGTACGTGCATGCCGGAGATCACGGACGTTCATGTCGCGGCCGTGAGGACGTTCCTCACTCCCCGTATGGGCGTTACCGTACTGAATTTTGTCATATTATTTTGATTACATGTCCAATCAAAAAAGTATACAAAGTGTCGTAATGCGTTGCAACCTAACTAACATTTTGTCTAAAAATGTTAATAAACTATTTCGTAGAAAAAGCCCTCTGTAGAAAAATTTAACTATTGTAATATAATTGTAACTGTAATTGTAAATGTAATGGTATAGTATGTGAATATGTAGAATGTAGTAGCACAATATTTTGGTGTAGTCAGTAGCGTAGCTTGACCCAGTGCCGCCCTGGAGCAAAAACCAGAAAATATTGCCAAGTAGAAGTAGATTTGGAATTTTTTTACAATAAAATAGGCTTAAATGTAGGGTTTACAGTTAGGAGTAGTACAAATGAACCAGCTCCTCAAAGAGTCACATTTTCACCACTGACTTTTTGAACAGAATTGCAAAAAGTCCGAAATATTTGCGTGAATTTAGTGCGTTTTATTTTGACTCTGGCTCACATTTTTAGCACAATCATAGGTTCATTTCTCCCTAACATTTCAAATTTACCCAGCCCGATGATTGATTGATTGATTTGAGTATACGCATAGAACAACAATCTTATAGCATTGCGAGTGGATATGGGTATTTTAATCGTTCTGATTGGTGCTCAAAGTGGAACAGTGGTATATTAGTCTTTCTGATTAGCGCTCGAATTGACTGCACACTCGACTATTCCATTAAATTGGCCTTTCATTCTGTTGCAGTGCCGTAACTACGAGGAGGTAAGAGGAGGAAGCTCCTCCAGGCCGGGCCACAAAGTGGCCGGGCCAGGTCACCAACTCACACTAGATATTTTCGCATTTTTAATAAAACTGTAGTGATAAAAAATTTATAAATTTTTTTTCACTCATTGAATGCAGCCACAAATCTTATTTGTAGTTGGTTTTCCAATTCGGCTGAACATAGTGTAACCAAATGTTAGAATGATTATTCCAAACCTCAAAATTTTGTACAGACGAATGATGAGTTCATCCATTGCAAATTTAAAGGGAACTGGAACTGTGTAGATGGTGGGCACACATATGCAACATAATTTTAAAAACTATTTCTAACATATTAAGTCACCTGTAAACCGTTCATTTTTGAATTTCCTTTTCGGGAAACTCCATTTCTGCACGTTTTTTGAGAAGACTGTTTTTCTAACGACTCAAAAATGAATAAAGCCCAATCAAATTGATGTTCAGCTATTCTGTTTTATTCAAAACCCACAAAATACATTGCTCACTCTTTCTATAGTGAACAAAGTTTAACTAAAAAGCAACAAACCGCTTTACATCCTGTATACCAACTCTAGTTGCTTCTACAAAATATATACCTCCTTTAATGATTTTTGGGTTTTGAATTTAATGCAATTTCTAGTTCTCATAATCTTCCAACGTTTTTTGAATCTTCATGTTGAAAACAACTAATTCCTTCTTCATGGCATTTTTAAGATTTAATATTTCTTAACTCTTTTGATTTTTGTTGTTCTTTGGTTTGAAGGGCCAAAGCTGATTTCTCCATTGTTTTCTTATTTGGTCGTTTAATATGTTCGATTAGGTAGGTACTTTAACCTTTATTTGCGCTACGGCAAATGTTATACAAGCTGAGTACAGGTTGTACCCAGCGGCGCAAGGAACTAGCGCAGACGCCCTTAAATCCCAAATAAGTTACCCAAAGGGTTATTTCACCATGTGTACAACGTGCACAAAATTTTTAAAAAAAAATCGGTAAGCGGGAATTTGTTGCTGCTTATGTTAACTTTGATTTTAAGTTAACTCAATTTTTCAACCTCACTACGATATTTTTAATAATAATCTATGATGTTAGGAGCTCCACCCGAAATCAAATCCTTCAATGCATTCAATGCTTTGTTCAAATATAATAAAATATCAAGTTTCAACTTTTGAAAATATTATGGTCATTTTAAGCGCTGGTCACATTCACATTTACACCAACTTCATAAGAAATTCGTGAACCTTTAATTTTAATAATTTATAACTATTGGAATCATTTATTAAAATGGTATGGCCGGGCCTGTTCAATTTCCTCCTAGCCGGGACATGGTTGTTACGGCCCTGTTCTGTTGTATACATACAACACCTAGGTATCTTGTTTGGAGTTTACGTGTTAGTAATGTCATTTGCATATCGATCATTAATCATTAACAATCAAAGTGGCGTAACCTCAGTGGTCACTAAAGCTAAAGTGGCGTAATATGCCCTATTGCGACGGTTGGTATTTTCCATTTAGAATGTATACAAAATTGCTCAAATGTTTTGCGCTTGGTGCGAAAATGAGCACATATATTCCTCAGGTTGCCCCTGACACCAAATTCTGGCCACGCCGACGGAGCAAACCATTCATTCTAAACCTGTTCAGTAAATGTTCCCGCACCATAATGCATAGATATTCCATAGCTATAATGAAAGTATATTTTTTTATTTCTGGTTATTTTTTGAATATTATGTTAGTTACTATTAATTATTTGAACTTACCTAAAATATCGGCACATTGATTGTATACAAATATAGTATAAGGCAGGATTAGTTGAGCCACAACGCAAAAAGAATTCAATAGTTCTCAACTTGCGTTTCAGTGTTTCATTTTTGTTTAACTTATTTTACAAATATTTCAATGTTAATATAAATACTTAATGCAAGCAAGTTAAACAAACACAAAAAAGGCAGAAGGCAAGAGTAGTTCATATACAGTTTAGTATTAACACAACAGTAGTACATTTTAGTAGTACATTTTAACTTTGCAGCACGTTATGTATTATACTGAATATGGATATACACAACTACTTGATATATTTAACTATTAAAGGCTGTACAATACAATACAAGAAGAAATACCTATATTATTCGATTTATTTGTGTAGGTACTTTACCTCTGGTTTATTTAAACTTACATGGCTTTATGTTGCTGATAACTATATTGACAACTAAAACTTTATGTAAAATGTTTTATCATTTCAAATCGCTCAAAATTATTGTATCAAACCTTAAAAAATTGTCCCACAAATTCACTGTTGTCTTGACTGTTGATTCGAAAGCTTAATCTATATAATATTTTAAACAAAATGTTATCCGAAAAATTGATTTTTATCATCAACATTTTTGGCATGGTTTCGCAAATTATTCCCGTTCTTCCATTAGAACTTTATGTTCGAAGAAACAAAATTGAATTTAAAATTGCCAAAAAGAAAATTAATCATATCATATTTTTAATAGGTATTTTTCTTAGTTTCATTTTGGGATGCCGCAACACTGTTCGACTGATGTACGAATGGAAATTTCCAACTGCAAATTTGACCTACATTGAAATCGCAATAACTATTTTCACTGTAGTGGGTTGTGTCATATCAATATGTTTCAACCTTTCATTGCATTTCTGGATGGAAAAAGTGATATTCATTTGTACCAATCTTTTTGACATGGACAAACGTTTGACAGGTAATTCAAAATTTTAAATAAATCATTAAATTACAGGTTAATTGAAGATATATTTCTATGACTATATAAAAAATTATGATGTTATATTTACATTCAATTTCAAATGAATTAACAGCATTATTTCCAGCAAGCAAAAATATAACTCGGAGTGGAGTGAAAGACAAGATTGGAATTATGAGTGTAACAACCGTCATTTTCATTCCCGTCATTTTTCTTGGGACTGTTTTGTTTTATACATTCGATAATCATAGCCCTGTAGTGCGAATTTTAAAAGATTGTAATTTGGACATGCATCGCTATAACGCATTTGTTTTTCTTCCGGTAATGAGTGCTGTTTCTCTGACTTTATTGAACATAGGGGAAGCTTATGCTTGTCATGCTTTGATAGGTGTTGGCTATATACAATTTGCTGGTGACTGGTTGAAATACTTCTCAGTGTATATTCCTCAGCATTTACATTCACTCCCAAAAGATAAACAAGCACTGTTTATCAAAAATATTAGAAAGCCTCTTCGAATGGCCATGCGTATGCTTCAAGTACTAAATAATGCTGTAAACGATTACTGTATTTTTGTTTCTCCCGGGTTTGTTGCTGCAGCTTTTTTAATAGGTGTCATTTTAAATGTGGTAATAATTAGTATGTTCAATGAGGTTCCCATTTATACGTATGTTTGTATTATGTGGCTACAAGCTTGGATAATTGTGACCGAATTTCTTTTTTTGCCCCCGGCATCACATCTTGTGTGTTATTCAGAATTGTTTGTGTATGAATGGGGAAGATACTATAACGCCGGAGAAATGAAGCGTTGGTTGAAAAGCTGTCATTCGCAAAATATTTCCATTGGACCTTTCTTTTATTTGCAAAGAAACACAATAATGGAACTCATGCACTGGACCATCTCTTGTTCTATTGACATGATGTTAATTCAAATGTAATTTTTGGTGACTGCATGTAAACCATAGTAATGATTAATCAATTTTGTGATTATAACATTAATTATTGTTAAGTAAAAATGTATATAATTAACGCCAATACCCTCGATTTTATCAATGTATGTTATTTGAATACGTATTACACTGAGGTAATAGGAGCAAAATAAACAAAATTAACTATCGATATTTTGTGAGATGATAATTTACTTAAAATAAGGTGGGCATGAAGTTCATGGTGAGTTTAAGAAAACCGACCTACCTAAGTATATGAATATATATGAACTAATAAAACAACTTTGTTTTATTAGTTTATATACATTCATATAACGACTAGACAAACAATAAAACGTTAGGTTTAATATTTGTATAGTTGTATTAAAAGTTATTGCAACATTTTAAGAGCGTCCTGTTCTATTATATTATTATAGCAAAGCAAACATATTATTTGTACCTACCTACATACATAATGTACTTATTTATTTAGTTCTCACTACTTGGAATATGTGTTTAAGCATTCTTTTCAATTAGAATATTAAATCCACGGAATAAACGCAAAGGAACCATCGACGAACCAGTATAAAAATCTATCTAGGCTCTTGTTCATGCATAGTGTGGTTTATTGATTAAATTGACCTTCATTTTGTTAAAATGTTAGATTTACTACACTATAAAAAGCTCTCATCGTATTTACAAGGCTTTGCATTTTATGTTGACTAATCCTATGAACCGGAAAAAGAAATAGGTACTAGAAAATTTAAATGTGAATTTTTTAGCGTACAAATGTATGCAAAAATATATTATAATTTAATAAATTAAATAGAAACACATGGTCGTAGGTCGGGGGCTTCAGTGCTGAAATTGAGTTAAGTGAATTTTTAAACTACCACAATTTTTAAAATCAATTTCATATTTTATAAAAATATTGCCGACGAATATTCGTCAAAGCTTGAATGACTGTAAAATGTTAAAATTCTTTACACTTTCAGTATTTATAATATTGTGGTATATATACTAGTATACTAATAAGAAACAATGTACTTAGGTAGCATGTGCTGTCAAAATAAAACTAAATAATACTGCAGGATGTGAATGGACTTAGAACCTTGTCAGCCATACGTAAAAACAGCTTATGAATGTTAATTTTATATAAGTACGTAAGCTCATTCCATAAACTTGTATCATATCATATTTATAAATTCTAATAATATGACACCATTGTGTTAGTCCACAAATCGCACCTACGTGGCCGAAGTAAAATAAAACTAATAATCTGCTGAAGGCAGTATGTGAGAGGATTACTTCGTTCGTTTCATTGTCGGACATTCACATGGTTAAGCAATTTAGTTGGTTGAGCTTAACGCATTCTACAAGAAAGGCACATTTCTGTGAAATTCTTTTGTTTATGGTCTGTAGTAGGCGCTTATAACTGTTCAGCTCTTTCTCGTGTATTTTATTATTATTATCAATACTATTATCGTTAAATGCAAATTAGATGGTAATTTTATCTCGCGTCTGTAATGACTACAAAATTATTTTAACCCGAGACACATCCATTGGACCACATTTGTGATTTTTCAATTTTGATTCAAAATATTTCAGTGTTGCCTGTGATCTATTTATTTGGAATTTTTTGTATGTGTCACAAAATGATATGCTCCTGTTTTTTATGAAGTACTTACGTTAACATCAGTTTTTTTTTAAATTCATAACGTTTTTTGCCAATGTATTAGCCCTTATAAAATATTAAATTTGTGGTCCTTATCCAGGGTTTCGTACTATACGAACCAAATTTTTGGTACTTCAGTTTAGCTCTTGATTTTGTACTAGATCACATTTGTAGTAATTCAGAATAACTTGCATGTTTTGTGATATCATACTTCTAAAAGGGCATCAATTATTCCATTTTCTTATTTATTGTAAATTATAGTTTTGTTATATATATTTTTACTTTGCTTCGATTTCGAAACTCTAGAACCACAAATGTATTGTGGGAAATTTATATGGGACCACACATGTGGTTCTTGGGTATATTTGGTTTCATGTAGTGGGTGTTTGAAAAAGTATTAAATGGTTTTTATGAAAAGTAAAATACATGGAGGATCGGAATAAGTTTGAATTAGAGGAGTAGCATTTATGAACTGGAATTGAGAAAAGTTTGAATTGCTTATAACCAAATGTTGTAATTTAGAAGAAGAATAATGTCCAGATTCAGTAAAAGCCAGCGCAGCTGGTCTTCAACTTTAATATATTTTGCTTGCATCTATTTCTTTCCCCGCGCGGAGCGCAGGCACTGATTCACTAGTGGGAAGATATTTGTGTATCCATCATTCATCGTATTACACCATGAACTTTTCCTCAGTCTTTACAGTCCTATGAAAATCGGGTTGAGTTGAGTTCTACATTTAGTTGCTGTTAAATCTTCAATAAATTTTGTACAAGTTAGTACTGTTATTAATCTGCTGCAAAGTAAATGGTAGGCGCACATACATATATACTGCAGAATATCAATTCGTCAAAGCAAATTTACTTTGAGACCACAGTTGACCTTAAATTTTAGCACAAACAAATTCTTCAAAGATGTAACATTATAAGAAGTTTTCTACTAATGTGTTCTAATTAAATTGCTGGTGATAATAGAATTTTCTAAAAACGTCCAGTTTGTTACTTCATTTTGAATACAACGACTTGATGGTGAGTATCATTAACACAACCGTTTTAAAGCGCAAATAATTAATTTCCTCTGAGCTTTCATCTGATTTCTCTTAATAATAATTGGCAAAAATGATGTGTCTCAGTGCCGTATCTAGCGGCAGGGAACTAGGGCACGTGCCCCCCACTCCCTCCCCGAAATCTCAAAAAAATAGGTTTTTTAGGGCACCAAAGTGCCACAAATCGCAAAATTTTTCGCGCTACGCGCCAATTTTATACATTTTAGGTTGATTTTGTCTCAATTTAGCTAAAAATTTTCGCGCGAAAACTGACATATATAATCACATTTTTACCTTGGTGCCCTCCCCGAAACCAAATCCTGCATACGGCTTTGATTCGTCTATTATCAATCTAATTTCCAAATCAGATGTTTTAATTATATTTACATTTTCACATTTTTCTCTTTGCAGGTTCACAAAAACCTATATTTGGTTACCAGTCTGTTTGTTGTTCAGAAGTTATGCAATCCTTATCCTATTTCATGTAGGTAAGTATATATCCTTTGATAAGTATTCGTTGTTTTATATTTTATAATGAAATGGTTTTGTTGGTACAGTTAGTACAGTACTGTAATACACAGTTGACAGTTAGGTTAAAGGAGTTCAATTAGGCTGTCCACACTATTATTTGATTTTATATCATACATATTTAACAACTCAGCGCACATTACTTTCAACTGTTTTTCACAAATCGCAGAACTGAAGTTAATAGCTGATGTAAATGAAATCTGTTTGAATTATTTTTTAAATCTACATTTTTAAGCTTTAAGTTATCAGCAAACCTACAAAAAGCATGCAATTGATTATTCTACTAGTTAAGCTAGTTTATAACCATAAGCGTCTCATGCCCTAAATATGATGTTTTTTACGAAATAGAATATGTTATGGATTACCTACTGCTGAAAGCAGTATTGGGAAAATAGCTACTGATTCTGATTGTAAAATTGGATTGATTTGAATTTGGTTTTATTTAAGTTACAATATAGGCCAACCAAGTTAACATTCAGAATCAGTACATAATCTTATCGCTGCTTAAGTCACTATCAATATTAAAATCTTTAACTACTTTTAGCTACACTTTAACACAAACTAAATATCATGTAACAAATTCATTCTTCCTATCAGTCCGAGCCAGTTCCAGTAAATCATCAAGAAACTTGTCATATTTAAGATCCTTGTACACCCATCTTTGCCTCATGTTGTCAGTGCCACTGAAATGAAGCTTTAGCAGACAATGTAAGCCAATATCCAGAGTTTTATTTCCTCATTTTGCTGGCTATTTTTTTGTTTTTTAGAGCTTATATTGCTTATTTCCGCTTTTGAAAATTATGGTGCTTGTTTTAGTCATGCAGTTCAAACCCAAATTGTCTGTTTTTTGTAATTTTGGCGGATATAATGTTTGTGATATGATAAATCTGATGAGTAGTTACAGTGGCGTAGCCAGGATTTGGTTTTGGGGGAGATTTGGCAAACTCAAAACATGAGGTGTATTTGTGCTCATCTTTGTGAGAAGCACGAAAAATTTGAGTAAATTTGGGCACGCATAAACATCAAATTTGTCGTTAGAGTGAAATATTATTTATTATGCACTGGAATCAAATAAATTATTGCAATACAGATATAACCAATTAATGGCTACATTTAATTAGAGGGATATGAGAACTTTTTGAGTCGTATTTTGGTGTGCAATGAGACACTTTTGGGGAGTCTTGCGACACTTTCTAAATTTTCTTGGGACGCCTAAGTTCTCTTTAGACACTTTTTCGGGTTCCTTAAGTTAATTGTAGCACATTTTGAATTTTATAGGTTGCTTTGAGACAGATTTGGGTCAACTCTCACATCATATCAAAATTAAAGTGATATAACTGATCTCTGGACATCAAAATGGATGTGAAAAAGCCTAGCTCTGAAAGATTGCTGACAATGGACCACAGATGATCAATTTCCACAAAACGTCACTATAAAGTAGTGCAATGATCAATAATAAAGGGCAAAGAACCTATAGTAAGTACACCTAATACAGGCACATGTTAGTAAGCCTATTATCAAAACAGCATAATATGTTCCAATCAATTTTTGCTGTCAATGCTGTCTCTATTTGCCTTCGTTTAACACACATCGATATTAGGTAGACGCAGACCTACTGTTTTTGCTCTACTATTATTATAACGAGTCACGTTTTTTACTGCTACTAGAGTTGTATACTTCAAGAATTCCAGAAACCAGACACGACGGAAACTAATTATTTTATACCGGTTCAATCCTCAACCGAATACTAATAGGTGTTTCAACAATTATAAATGCTAAAATGTTTGCTTGGTAGAGTTATCACAGACAAAGTATATAGTATTATTTGAAAGGTTTAAGAATCTTCTTCACACCGAACGTTTAAGAACCATACTCGAACCGGATTGAGAAATAAAGGAAAAAATCGGGCTTAATCTGATACCCTTTTGGTTCTTGTTAATGGCTTGCACATCTAAAAGCTACTATTTGCTGTTATTAAGTTAAAATTCCATTCTCATATATATTTTCTGAACTTATGGTATTTTAACCCTAAAAGAACCGTGGGTGTTTTTTCCGTTAATATTTCAGTACATATGCTAAGTTGGGTTTCCAAATTAATTGTCTTTTCAAGTTAACTATCCTAGCCAATTATGATGGCAAAAAATCCTAAATATTCTGCCTCCAACATAGTCAAATCAATTGTTTTCTAAGTTATCATTTGAGGCAACCCTCTCCATGCATGCCAAAGATAGAATGGGGCCTCTCGGGATGCCCCAGCCAGCTCAAGCACTGGAGTGTATATTGGTGTTCCGCCTGGCACACCCACGGGTTTATAGATGCTTTTAGGGTTAACATATACTAATCATCTTCAGTTTCCACATGAGCGGAAGATTTTAAATCCACAGATGGAAAGCCGCGTAAGGCCTTTTCAATTTTTACAGATGAAAATGAAATTTTGTATACTAAATATTGAAGGAACTCAAGGAAAGATTAGAGTTTGGAAATTATGAGTATGATTCACAAAAAGATTGTGATTATCTATTGTATGCCATAATAGGTACAATATTCTCATTCTGTGTATATGGAAATATGGATTATGACATTTTTATATTATTAAGACGTGTGGATTTCAGTCATCGATATATAGTAAAAGGTGAGATTTGGATTATGGTTATGATTATGGTTCAGTAATAATCAGATTTAGCAGCATCGGTTTACAGTTGGAGATGCATATATTCGGATTAAGATTCTAAATTTGAATAAGATTTTGGCATATTAAAGTTGTTTTCACTTCGATAAAATCAGAATCGGATGTAAATATTTTCAATTAGGGTATTTACTATGAAACGAATATTGATGACTTCTTCCAAATTAATCAAAATAAACTGTGCGCGGACTGCATAAAAGTAAAACTGCATAATGCTGTTTACATAAAGGCTGCAGCGGTGTTTCATAAATGGTAATGGAACTACAACACGTTTTATGCAATGCCGTATACAGGGAGGGACCCTGGTGAAACGTAACTTGCAGAGTGCTGCAGAATGAACTCACCATCCAACTTGCAGAAAATTGGCCCCTTTACC
>JAQFYB010005222.1:0-14519 GCA_034694085.1 Pogonognathellus longicornis | reverse complement strand
AAATGCAAAAACAAAAAATTATTTAAAAACAATTCCATCTCAGACTACCTGACTGTTACTATTGGATATATCTTGATTACAATGTGCTCGTTTATTAAATGTTTTCCATTCTAAACATAATCATAAGCTACATCAATACTTCATGATTACACTAGGGAAAATTAAAATATGAATAAAAATGTATTATTCAATGTAATATTTCTCTAACTATATTAGCGTTGCATAAATAATATTTAATGGAGGAAGTAAATGAAGGAGGAAAGTTTACCAGTAGCCAAATTTTCAATTTTGATGTCATTCAATTTGATTCGATCAATAACTGCAGAAGTTATCTTTTGTTTTTCTGCACTATCCACATCTCTTTCATTGGCAATCATAATGTCGTTTTTTCTGGATATGAGAAGCTCTGCCATGTTGTCAATGATTTCAGACCTTTGTGTTCCAGTTAGATTAAGTAACAGTCTTCCGCCTTCCTTTGCTGCAAAATCAAGTAAAATTTCTTCACTCATACACACATATACATACATATACATACATCGTTTAAGTTAGTTGAAATCTTCTCAGACAAAACTGAACCCTTGGTTTGATGTTTACTCAAATAAAGTTCAAACGTTATCTTTCATTGGATGCTATTTACGCCTCTATGTATTTATACTTTTGTTCATACCAACTTTTTCTCCTCGTTCGTAAAATAATTAAGGAAAAACAAGTCAATCATCTCAACAAACTCTACGTCCAAGTTATGAATAGAAACAAGAAAAGTCACAATTTTGTGATATTGTGGCGTTTCTTTTATGACTGCATGTCTTCTAAAGTCGTATGACTTAACCCGGAATTATCCTCGTATTATTTACGTGAAGATAGCATTATCTGAGATATGAGTAGCAAAACATGCTTTCAAGTGTCAATACAAGTTCATTCCATCCGTCCCTTATGCTTTAAACAAACTCACAACTTTGTTATAAACATCATTCTAAAAGGTAACCGACATTTATGCTCGTGGATAAACAAAGCAGGAAAGTGCATCATAGTTCAGAGTAGAGTTCAAATGGTTCAAACTGGTGATGGCTACTGATTGTACTTGGATTTAACAAACAAATATACGAATGAATTAATAACGCAATAATACAGATAAGTTATGTGATACATTTCAAATTAATGCAAGCCATATGTAGCACGAATTTAGTCACTTCTAAATAACTTCGTGTGTATAAGAATGGAACAAATTGATAAGAAACCTGAATAATGAATTTATAAGTTATTGTTAGCCTCATTGGAAAAATGTATTAAATATTTTAACAAACATGGAAGACTAACCTAATTCAGCGACGTGTTCTGGAGATCGACTTCCAAAGTTTTGGGTGGTGAACAAAGTTCCGAGCCTTCGTCCGCTGATGACGGAAGTGAGAGCCCCTTCTCGGGATCCATTGCATATTACAACGGCAATACCGTGGTTTAAAGCCCAAGTAGCTGCTGAGACCTGGAGATAGGGGAACTTAATATCGAATGAATATAATTTGTTTAGATATTCACATTAGTGATGCATCTCTCATCTCAATGTTTCAAAAACTAACGCAGGGTGTGTGGTTAACAAAACCCAATCCCAATTTGCTGGTTGTAAAAATGAAAAAGTTGAGCTCCAGAACTTTGCACGTGTTTTCTCCAGAAAACAAAATACTTCGTAAACGGTCAATAGGAAATGTACAGGTGTTTAATTACATGCAGTGAGACTAATCAACACGTAAATTAACAGTTGGACGAATTTGTCATTTGTTATTCGTATTGCATTTTTTAAACTTTGCATGCATTAGCCACACATAAACAACATAAAATTGTCAACGGATGTATGTATAATGCATGTCGATGAGGTATGTATAATTCTGCCAATAAATAACGAAAATAGATAAAAAAAATTTACAAATGGCGATCTTGGAGCACTTTATAAAACAATAGCAATAAGAAAATCTCACGATGCCCATAACAAGTATTTGTATGGTGTTATTATTGATTTACTGCATTTTGTGCCTCACAACGGCATGCAATAAATATTATTACTATTCTGAATTATGGATGAGGTCAGTATAATAACTAACTGCAGTAGATAACATCATTCAGCAAATATGATTTACAATTAGTAAATGACATGCATGGGATGAATGTGTTTTTCACTTACTTTCGATTGCATCCCACCCGAGCCGACTCTTGATAACGCTCCGAATCGCACATCTGTATTTACTCCCGGACAATAAGAACTCATAAGTCGAGAGCTATCAAGTCCAGGCGGTCCCGTGTACACTCCGTCCACATCTGACATCAGCACCATCAAATCTGCACGGATTTCTGCCGACAGAAGGGCAGCTAAACTGTCATTATCGTTCACTGTAATATCCTGTAGAACAAAAATTCATTATTGATAAATTGCCCAATTTTATACTCTCATCAAATTCAATGTCCGTTCAGGAATATTCATCATATTATTTGAAGAGTTTCATGAAAACTAATGGCATAAAAATTAAGATGTAAAAAACTACAACTGATATAATTACTCAATAAAGTAGCTAGAGACAATACAGTACAGGGCACAGTTCATAAATTCGTGATATTGAAACCAAGAGTGGCTGAGTAAGAATGTATGGTTTTATATTATATTACTCGATAACAGACAGACATGAATTATAAAGTAGCTTTTGCGGCTTTATAATATTATATGGAATACTTACCCCTTCCAATGCGTCGTATACTTGAGGTGGGGCTGCAACGGCATCATTTGTATTCACAATGGGTACAATGTTCAGGGCTAACAATTCTGACATTGTCTGAAATAAATGTTTCCTCGTGTATTCGTCAGTAAAATCGGCCTTCGTCACCAAAACCTACGCAACAGTACGAAAATCAGGGTTTTAAAAAATAAAGCTTCATATAACAATAACTGGAACGATCCACCAAATTCTTCAATCTATATCAGTATTGTACCGCAAAAATTAAGCATGAGCCAGACTACGACCTTTGTAATTAACATGACCTTGACTTTTCAGAACACGATTTAGATTACAAGAGAAAAGTATATGAAGAAGCAAATTGGTCATATGGTTGAATGCTCAGTAAATATACAATTTTTGATGTGTGGCTCATTTCATGAACGACTACCAAGCCAAAAATAACATTAATATTTTGCAAAGATGTGTTATTTGTTATTGGCAATGAAATTACTTTTATATCAAATGCAAACATAAACTCACCTGGGCAATACGGACTCCATATTGTGCAAACATAGCTTCATAAAGAGACATAAGACCCGATTGTCCAACTGCAGCGGCCGCTCTAGGTTCCATGAAACCTTTGTTTCCCTATAAAAATATTGATCCTTTTATCTTTACTCATAATTTTCGTTTAGAAGTGTATCGCTTCACAGCGCACAATGATTAAACTTAGGATGTATACACAAAACAAATCAAAAAATGGATTATTTGTCTAAATCCAAGATAGATTCATCTTCCACATAATAAAAGCTTTACTATAAGCAGTTAATACTTAAGGTGTTGCTGCCTTTAATTTAAAAAAAAATTAGCAATATAGTTACTGACATAATTCACCAATCAATAAACATGTCTAGAACTCAGTTGTTTCTATTTTCCTAAATGCAATAGGTGCAAGCATTAGCGATTAAAAATCTCAACCACGTGAACACATGAAGGACATATTAAAAAAATCCATTCAAAGTGATTACGATAATTTTTTAGTTACATAATAAGATGTTCAACTTTCATACATCTCATTGACTATAGGTATACTTATTTTCTCTTCGGAGTAAGGAATTTGACAATGGAACATTCATTAGTAATTATTATGCACAAAAAGTCATAATATACTATGCTATTAAATGTGATAAAAAATCACTTCAACTTTCTTAAATATAGGTACTACAAAAGGTTATCAAATAATATAAAATATATTATGCTGTAATTAGCAGTGTTTTGTAAGAATTAAAAATACATTCCAATCGACACTTTTTAAGCGAATTAAGTGGTCAGATGTACACATAATTTTGTTTATACATTTGGTTATTTGATAAGAATTGAGACTTTGATAACACTTTGTGTTCCCTGCTTTTCCGATTCAGCGATTGATTTTGAACTCTAGACTGTATTGGATAAACATTAATAATATCTCAATAAGTTCCTTTTTACATTACAATTTGGACTATGTCAATGTCAGAGAAATTAGTCTTATCAAGAATTCTGTTATTGCAAATATTAACCAAAGTCTCTCATTGAAATGAATTCGGTGTCTAACACGATAGAATAATCAATATAATAATGGCCCTTCTGTACATTGCCCTATCTACATGGTCTTTCATAACTGTAAGGTCGAATGGATCATTTTATTAATAATAGTGTTTTCATTAAACTTGGTATCAAAATTTCTTGCAGAACTCTGATAAGTACATAGTAAATCTAAACTTCTAAACTAGTCAAATCATGCCAACACCGAAAATAATCGGATGACCATCCTTGATTTAGTGTGACTCGTGTGTCTTTGTCTCACTTTTACAAAACAAAGAAAATATTTATCTTGTTGACTTCTACTAGTAAGAAACAAGATAATGTTACTTGAATTTCATAACTCTGAATAACTTATATATGAAACGCACCTAAAGTTTAATAGTTATGAGCAAAGTGCCAAAGGATTAATCTGAATCTGAACTGTCATTTCTTATTACAATAAAGTAACAATAAGATAATTTCTTAAGCGTACATTTCCTTGGTGGTCTTTTGAATGCAAGGTTTGTCTCATGGACATGGACATGACCAACTCCTGAGCCAATTTTTGTTTTCCAAAGGCAACAGCCCCACTGGTAACCATTATCATTTCTCGGCCGGTGTTTTGTAATGATGCAACCTTCATAAATAAATAAAATGCATTAATATTGAATTTCATAAAACAAAACATTAGTACTACTTTCTAGCAACTCTGCATTTTAATGTATTCTACTAGTTTAAAAATATCGCTATTGTTAATTAACGAATTGTATATATAAAGATATTAAGGAATTGTCCATAAAAAATGTCAAAATACGACAAAAAAAGGAGATAATATAAATATTTGTTTGCATAATATTTAATATTTAAAACTGATTTACTTGTTCAACCAGTGAGGCCACTCGACCCAAAGCGAGTCCGCAATTATCTTCTCGTGTAAGAACAGCGCTTCCCACTTTGACGACAATTCTTCTTGCATTAGAAAGCTGGCCTCGGGATGACAATGCAGCCTTCCCATTCATGTGAGAAATGTCTACAGGTACGTAATCATGGTGTACTGTGGAACACGATATGTTTCTCCGGAAAATCTAAATAAAAAATGTAAGGATGACTATTATTGAATCCGCTATTGCAATGTGCTATGCGCAAACTGCTAATTACAAAAATAGTGTGTCAAATGTGTTGCGATCTCAATGATGCTAATAAGAAGTCGCATGTACCTCGGTTGAGAAACATGAGACAGTCAGAGCCGGATACGATTTTTGGATGATATATCGTGTGTTTGGGACAAGTGAGAAAATTAGGGACTTCGCACAATTCATTTTTGCGAAGTTATTGTTGAAGTGGAAAGCTTTCACATTCACTAACTTGAGACGATGAAAAATCAATGTTCCAAAAACGTGAGTGTTTTTTCTACAATTTGAACTATGGCACAATCACTGTGTGTATGATGATGAATAGAAAATAACTTATTTTTGAATGTTTGACCGAGAGCTCATTTGTAAAGTGAGCTGTAGCACATGTAAAGTAAAAGTCTCAAACCCCAATAAAGTTCTTCGCTATATATACGGCCTAAGTAAATAACAGTCTCATCGATTATCCTCAACTTGTAAGTATTTATGTAAGTGTATTAGGAGCCCGTGTGTGTGATGATTGATGAACGATTTATCACATTTGGTATATCAATTTCTCACATCTTTATCAATCGGATATTTTGGTCTGGGTCAAATAAGTATAAAAGTATAATATGTGTGGACATCTTTTATCTTGACAACACCCGTCACATGCTACTGAAATTGTAGTTCTAATCAATAATATGGGTTACCCCTAAGTGACACCAGATCTATTCTGATTCATTTGGTGAAGAGAGGAAAATATGGGTCTTCCCATGCAATATAAAGCCATTCAATTTTTATTTTTATTTCCATCCTCCACAATTACGCACGAATGAGTTGTGAAAACGATGTAAGTATAAATATATGATAAATACATGAGATAATATGTTGTGGAAATTTTTAGCTTATATGGGGTTTTCATACATGCAGAGTACACGAGTGAGTTAGTGGCCTGCTTTCAGTTAAGTCAGTACATTCTCACGAGTCACGAGCTGTACATTCGATAAGTGTGATGCTTTCTTGGACTCACAATCTCGTTTTGTATTTTAGGGATAGAACAACATCGTATATAATTACATCAAACAATTATGTATGCGTTAAACTACATTATAATATACTGGATTCAATTTTTGATATTAGTGTATAGACACTTCGGGAGTTGACCTCCGGACAGGTTAAGCTTAACGTCGTTAACTATTAACATTATAATGTATGTACACACAAGACACAAGTACCGTGTTCCTCTAATTATTTCACCAAATATTGAAACAATTTTACTTTGCAATTCTTTAATTACTGCAGCGATACTGTAGAACTAATATTAACTTATAATTATAATGACCATAATTTAATTATCCTAACTGTAATCAATAGCAATAGTAGCAGTATCAGTAGCAACTCCCTACGGAGGACAATTTTCCTAATATGCAATAAAGACTTCAGAAATGAGAAATATTGACGGTACGATATTATGTTATTTAATCTTCTCAATCAGTCACAAATATTTACTGACAGAATTGTAATTACTATAGGAAGAATAATTTAAAATAATTTAAGTGCCTAAACGCTATTAATTTGAAGCGAAAAACAAGAAACTAACACCATTATCATCAATATTATCGTGCCAAGCAAACATTTAAAAATATGTTTGTATTACTTGATCATGTATTCTTCATGTGGTCTCCCACGTTTCGAGATTATTTTGGTATAACCAAGCTATTAATCAGAGGAGCCTTTGCCCGTGATTATAATTCGTGAAATAATTCACATGAATGTAACTGTAGGTTTATTTTTGAACCTACTTGAACCAATTTTGCTCTTTCGTAAAAGGTTAATTTACTCAGACAATTTACAAAGCAATTGAAATCTTCTCTTATTTTCCTTTACTATGCAGTTTACGCTATATATGCAGCCCTACCTAAAACCAAAGCTGATTACTGGAATCATTCTTAATGCATAATGAACTATGAACTAGATACATATTGAGTTTTCTTATTATTGTCGATGCACAAATAATGAACCTACACACATAAGGACTATATAGATGTCTATTCCTATGCTATGCCATATCGTTTACCAGAGCAAGACAACAGATTGCACAATAGTTTTCGCAATGTTTTTTTAAATTATAAGAAATTTAAAATGTTTATTGACGACCAATTTTTTGTTATAAATATACAAGACGAGGTCAATGCGCAAATACGCTTAGTGGACGAGTCTGACGAGTGGTGAATTCTTGCTTTCTGCTCATACTTTTTGTGTTTTATGATGACGAAGTCTTGGAAAGGATGATACACAATGATAGTCATCTGAAAAATTTTCTTATTTATTTAATTTAACCCATTTTTGGAAATTATTGCAAGCTCTGTAATGTGGAGTTGTATATCCCAATACTACAATATTAATCGAAAAATTTGAATGTGTAAAAATGAATTTTTCGATATTGTGCTTTTACGAGATTACCGTTAAGTGATTAGACATTAGTCTACAATGACTATTGTCGTTTAATTATGATGTGCATGAGATAGCCAAGATCTATAAATATGAGTAAAAAAATTGAAAAATGAGAACTGATTTGGAAAATTCATTTTTAGAAAATATATGAGACAAATTGTGAATAATTTAAAATAAGTATGAGTGTTTACAATTACTGTGATATGTAGAAGGAATGAGATAGCAGGTCAAGTAAACTCTTACCCATACGAGTGAAACGTTAAAATGGAAAAACTTGACTTGTTTTCTTCTCCTGTATTTATCTGAGTCAAATATTAGGACAAAAGTGTGCCGATTATTGTTATTAATGGAAACGATAAATATTTCAAGTTATATAACATTGCATAGGACGTTTTACAAGAAAATTTACAGTAATGGAGTAATATGTATTTACTCTCGCTTTCATAAATTTTCCATCGTCATGAAAACAATTTCAGCTCAACGGAAAAAAACAGAATACACAACAATATAATGTATTAACTATGTATTATAATAATAATGAGTCTAAGCTGTTCGATCAATCAACTCTTATCAAGGAGTACCCGACCCAACACATTTATTATTTTTCTGTAATTGGTCCATACAAGTAAATGAAATCTGTTTGTCCAATGGTGGTCCAACAGGGTATATTAGATAGCAATGTATTGTATATCTGAAACTGTCAACAATAATATAATGTAACATTCTATACTAATTACTTAAATATACAGAATTACTAGTGAATCAGTGCTGTAAAAGAAACGACTGTAAAATGTAATGCTACGATTTTGGGCCAGCCAAGTTTGCCTTTGTTGTACTATACATTAAGAGATGGAAAACATTCTTTATACGTGTTTTTCCTTAATCCATGGCTTTCTGATCTAATCTCGACTTCCTCCCTGCATTTTCCTAATTTTTCTCCGATTTGATTTCACAACGGCAATTATCAGAATGGATTATTATTATTACATTAATGAATTTTAAACATGATTAGCGTTTGCATTTATTTCCAAGTTTACGCATTTAATTATTTATGTATATTAGGATTTCACTATGGGGGATGCTTGGTATAAAATGATGTTGAGATAGATTACAAAAGAATTCAATATAAAGTGGGGTACTTATATAATGGAACTTTTGGAACTAAGAATTTTTACCGATAACTCTTGGTGCGATTGAAATTTATCCAAATTTGACATACACGTTAACATAAGCCTCAGTTACTTAGCCATATTTCAGATTCATTGCTAGATTTAATCTGAAAATAATTGTGATAGTTTCCTGTAAAACCGCGGCTTTAAGGTTTTTCCAGATCATTTTTCAAAATTCATACAAAATTTTCAGTTTTTGCCAACCCCTACATATTTTACAATTTTACAAATTAGGTAGGTAATGTCTGCCTTTCAACATTCAATGTCAAACTTTTGAACGTTGGTTTATATTTCTCAAAGTTGGAGCATTTTGTTTAGTAAGATAAATTAGCCATTTTGCATTTCACAAGAGATTTTTGTCATCATTAATAAAACTTAATCGCGTTTATTCTTAAAGCATGTAGATATTGATTCTTTTATATTCATATTAATCAGCAGTTTATAGGTCTCAATATTAGGTCATGATTCTATGTACTTAATATGATGAGATCATTTTTAGCTACGGCTAAGGATACATTAATGCCATTGCATGATTTCTCACATTTTTTTACATTATTCTAAATTCACTTATAGATTTTGTTTATTATACAAACTGGGTTCTTTACAAAACCTGTTTTAGTCGATTATACCCATATCTGAAAATATATAGGTACACAATTACACAGTCATCTCATGAGATTTGACTTCCTTAGGGCCTTATGAAATAAAAGCTAGAATAGCGTTTTTTCGGTTGTGAAAAACTCAATTTCCAGTACTTTATATTGATTCCTATTATTTTGTAACTATACATCAGCGTTACAAGGGACATATTTCCATAATATTGTACTTTATGAAAATGTCTTTTGAATCACATATTTTATATGACTTCAAACTTTAATCGTATAGCTTGTATATACTGTCATAATTTCCTTTCTAAATTTTATTAGTTCCACTATATAATCACACCACTTAGTCAATGTTTTATTTTTGGGGTACTTTTGGCTATAATCAACGTAAAATTGATAAAATCCCCGATATTTTATTTAAATTTTTACATTTTTAAGGCAAAATAATCCTTTAATCGTTCTCAATACCATGCATCACTTGTGAATTGAATTCATGGCTTTATCTAGGATTTTTTTTTATGGAGGGACAAAATACAAATAAGGGATACAAAATTTAGTCATATATCGCGAGTAGAGCGAAGAAATACAGCTATATTTGGCCAAAATCCTAAAATTAATTGAATTCGCACTCAGCGCAAAAAATGTTGCAATTTTTGTACTCTTCGGGTAAAATAGCCACTTTTTTGAGATTGTGCAAAAAAATGCCTCCTTTGGAATTTAGTAGATAACAACTTGAAAAGATAATAATATCTAGTGTAAGCGTGTATAATCTGGGGGTACTTAAGCACACTCATCAACCTTAGTGGTCCTTTACTTTAGCTTTGCAATTTAAATATTGCAATATGAAAAATCATTCCAGGCAGAAAATTCAAATGTCATCATAATGGATGGCTTACAAAAAAGATTTGATGGTTCAATTGCTTTGAGATTACACAGAATATGTGTTTTAATGCTTGACCATTTTCTCGTCAACAGTGAAATAACCTCCGACACACGAATGTTATAGGTTGTTGACGGTGAAATGTAATGTTTATTTAAGAAACGACAACACTCACATACAACTAATGACCCAGGTTTTGCTAGTTTATTTATTAATAGCAAGTATTACAGTACAGTTTAAAAAGCATAACCATACTCTATACATTGTTGACTTTTTAAACTAAATATGATTCCAAAATTACATAATAGCCTTTTTATTACAATGATGAAGATGAAGTTATTAATAGGTTTGACTGGCAGCAGATAAATACTTATGTTACTTTTGTATTAAAAACTTAAAAAAGCATTAATAAAAATCTTAATATCTTAATAATATTACTAACATTGAAAAAAAAAGAAAATTACATTAACAATCCAATATAAACGGTATGATAACGGAAAGCATCATTAGTAAATATGAAACCTGCTAATTCAATTAGAAGAATATGGTTGCATGGCTCAATACAAATATATTACTAACAGATTAACAATTGTGCAACTCTATGGATGATGGATAGAAAACATTTTTATCATTAATAATTATGCTCATGATATTTAGCTACTCCGTTGGTCACATAGTTGATATTTATACACAATGATTCTCAAGTTGCATTTCATGCATTATACACAATTTATCAAACGCCTGTCAAACATAAAGTAGTACAGTGAAGTAGCGATTAGTCATAGTATTATTGAAACTTTTTCGTGAGACAAGTGAGTGAGACTACATAACCTAAACGTTAACAGCTAAGATTACTACTATATTCTTAGGTGCACTATCTGTATTGTTATAGGTGCGTTGTCTGCATATAATTCACATGTATGACAATCAACAATACATGTTTAAAAGCATTTCACATTGTTTTGCTTGATCCTTTAACGCAAAACTTGAGGGTTGTATTGTCGAACAGGGGCAGGTATCACTGACACAGTAGCAAGGCTTTGAGTCATACCTTCCTCGTTATTTGCAATGCAAAAGTATGTGCCCTGGCGTTTTGTATTCACGGCGATTATTTGAATCCAACTTGTTGTCATCATTTGTTCTGGTCCACCCCTCACAACAATCACCACCGAAGAGTCGTCACCTAAAATTCCAAATGCATTTATGTGAATACATTACGAATAGATGAAAGATGAGTAAATGTCTAGAGATAATTCATTATATAATTTAACATTCAAATTATCAAAATAGTAATCTGAGCCACGCACCTGGCAAAATAATAGGAACCGCATTGGATCTTTCTTCCAGGAACTTCCAGTGAATTATTGGTGGTGGATATCCTCTCACTTCACAGCTCATTGAGACGTCCTCTCCGAAACCAACTGTAGTATTTTCTACTGGTGTTGAGATCCATGGAACTAAAGCAATACAACATTCGAGCAATTAATAAATGAATTGTTTTATTAATTTATTAGCCTAATCAGTGGCTTTACTATACATTGGGGCACCTAGTACCACAAGAAAAGTGTTTGATGACAAAATCAGTGTAAAATGCGTAAAATTCGTGCGTAGCGCCTAAGAATTTACACTTTTTGCACTTATAAGGCAAAATAACCTCTTTAAATAAATATTGCCATGTTTGGGAGCCCCTAACCCGTGGGGGCTCCAATGCGAATCAAAAATAGGTGCTATGTACGCCATTGAGCCTATCCGCATGTTTGCCCAAGTGGCTAATATTTTGAGCCATACAATAAGTCATATCGCATTTTCTTCCTTTTCCGGCAGTGAAATTTTTTACAGGACAATCCTGATCCTGATAATGCATGAACTATTGGATTCAGAGCAAATCTTTTGATAGCATATTTTTTTTATTGTTAATAGATATAGCCAAGATATAGCTATATTATAGTAAATCAGTGCCCTCAGGGAAAGGAGTGAATGCAAGCAAAATATGATAAAGTTAAAGGCCAGCTGTGCTGGCCTTTCCTGAATCTAGACAGGTGGAAGTGAAATTATTCTTTGATTTCTGAGAAACAATTGTAATATTGGATTATCATTACATCAAACTATTCTCAATTCCAATTAATAAACACCATTTCTTTAATTCGAACTTCTTCCAAACCCAGGGGCGTATCCAGGTCACATATTTGGGGGGGGCTTGAGCACACCTTTGTTAAATAAGTCAATTTTTCGTGCTGCACGCGAAAAAATGTAGCAAATTTTACCCAAAATTGCGCAAATTTAGGTCAAAATTCATGGAAATTGCAACAAAATCGCGCGTAGCGCGAAATATTTTGACAAATTTTGGTCAAAACCAATGAAAATTACAAAAAATCGCACGTAACGCGAAAGTTTTTTCAAATTTGGCCAAAAATTGCGCAATTTTAGGTCAAAATCAATGGAATTTGCAACAATAGAATCGCGAAACTTTTGAGATTTTTTGCATTTTTGCGGCAAAAATAACCTCTTTTTTGGTATTTTTGGAGAAACATGTTTTTATCTAGTGTAAAGTCCAAAAATTTGGGGGGAGGTTTCAGCCTTCTAAGCCCCCTAAATGCGTCACTGTTCGAACCTTCATGTATTTTATTATTTAAAAAAATGTAATACTCTATTCATATTTCTGTAATTTTTGTGAAGTCCGCCAATTCCCAATCCTCCCTTTATTTGTCCAATCGCACCCTAAATCTATATTGAAATATTTCAAATGTTAATGCTTTGTTTATGTCTGAAATTTGTATTAATTACATCCTTTCCAAACTTTCCCTCTATTTGTATTTTTTCATAACTTTTCTAACCTCTTTATTTATTGAAGATTAAGGAATTTGAAATAATATGACAATATTTTATTTCAGAGTTTACCGATTTAACTATTGTATGTAAATATCAATGAGCGCATAGTGTAGCTTTGACTTCAATTACGTAGATACCTACGCATGACGTATAACTGAGGTTTTATTCTCAGTCGGGCAATTATTTCAAAAAGATCTACAATAATTTTGCAATAATCTAAACTAAGCATCACTGACTACCTAATTTACATTTAACGATTTTATTCAATGGAATAAATGACACTCGTACCATGCATGATTGATATGGTTGAAGCTTGTGCGACCTCAATACTATATTATGTTAGTCAGTCGCAACTTCGATGCTCTTGTTAGTACCTACATCCTAATGAATGATATGCACACGCTCAAAATATGTTCAAATCTTGCATAATTTGACTTTTGCACATTCATCCATTCATTGATGACCATTCATATTCTCTAGACACCTATTTATATTTGCCATAAAAATTACATTCCTTTATCTAATTCTCCTAACTTAAACTCAAGACTTTTATCAAGCAAGCAGGACATTCTCATTTAGGCTTTACATTTTACAATCTCGAAGTTATTGCATTTCAAAAGTGGGCATTTCTCTCATTGCCCCCTACTATATTAATTAACAGCTTCTCAGGAAAGTATGTACAGAGGAATGATTGTAAAATTGCTATTCTAATGCTAATGACATTAAAACCCGTTATTCAAATAACTGAAAATGAGTAGATGATTGTAGACAGAAATTCATAATGCATTGTAACCTGAGTACATGTATTTTAGGTATATAGTATATAGTTACCTACAAAACTGAGGCACTAGCAAAGGTGAGTTTCTTCTATCATTGATCATTAATTTTGTATGGCAAATGGTTTGTAATTATACACGAGTGCTTTAAAGCGTTGTCATTATTTGTTTTTCTAATGACCACATTATGAGCAGGTTGGAAAGGTTATTTCCTGAACGAATTAAACGTTAAGGATAATTTATTTTGTATATATTTTTCGTTTCTCCATGTGAGAGTTAAATCGCAACCTAGTTATGTAGGACGGACTCAACAGAACAGAACGTTGAATAAAAGGAAAGATTGCATGCTTAATCGTTAAACAAAGAGTATAGAAAATCGGTTTTTGACATAATATCAAGAGAGATCATTACCGCTTTAATGTTGTTTGAGAA
>JAQFYB010005221.1:0-14520 GCA_034694085.1 Pogonognathellus longicornis | reverse complement strand
CGGGTTCGGGCTAGAACTTTTCGAGTTCGGGCGAGTTCGGGCTTAAAATTTCCGAGTTCGAGTCGGGTTCGGGTCTGCAAATTTCGAGTTCGGGCGGGTTCGAGTTGGAAAATATCTGCCCGTTGACACCTCTAGATACTACTATAAATAAAATTCTGTAATTTTCTTGATACAAAATTTGCTACGCGATCACGCGATTGACGATTGAAGTATTCTCTTCTCAGTGTCTTGTTGAGGGAGATCGGCAGATCAATGCCAATACTTGCCAATGTATTGAGATATAATTAATGACACTTGAATATCAAGTAATTTACCCAATCCTGGGAATGAGTAGCTTATACTTACAGGACGGGTGGATATTTATTTATTCTTTATGTTGAAATATTTACATATATATTTCTAAAAACCTAAGAAATATTTAAAAATTGGGGGACGAAAATCCACTTTTGGGCCAAAAATTATATAGAAACTCAATGTACTACTAAAAACATGCACAATTGTTTGTTCAAAATCAAATCATTCAGTTAAGAAGAGAGAAAGAGAGCTCAAAAGAGAGCGCAAGAGAAAGAGAGCGCAAGAGAAAGAGAGCGCAAGAGATAAGAGAGAAAGAGCGCGCAAGAGAAAGTGCTACCAGCGCGCCCGGTGATAGGCGCTCTGAATTGGCATCAAAAGACTCCAAATGAATTTGTAGTGACAATTGACAATAGTAATAATGTAAATTAGTAATACTAATACAATGCTAACTAAACTAATCATTTTATGTAGTTGTTTACTTTTGCTCTGTTATTGTACAATACAAGTGTGCAAATCCGACTACGTACTTTCAGCGACACGACTCATTTTACTTACTATCGCTATCGTTAATAAATCGCTGATTACGATTAAATTACTTTCAAGCTTTTTCGCTTGCTCTGAAATGCGCTTAGCGTACTTGCGATGGATATGTCTACCAAATAATTTTGAACATGTTTGTGCACCTTATGAGTTTTTTGATATTTTCAGACATTCTGATTACAATTAAACTACTTTCGCGCGCTCTGAAATGCGCTTAGCGCACTTGCGATGGATTTGGCTGCCAGAGCGCGCGAATAAGTCCGAAAGTAATTTAATCGTAATCAGCATGTCTGAAAATATCAAAAACCCCATTATATGGGCCCAAACATGTTCAAAATTATTTACCGGCAAATCCATCGCAATTGCGCTAATCCCATTTCAGAGTGCGCGAAAAGCTCAAAAGTAGTTTAATTGTAATCGGCATATCTGAAAATATAAAAAAACCCAATATAGGGCCAAACATATTTAAAATTATTTGCCAACAAAATACTTAATTATTTTTACGGATAGTACGTTGAAGTGCTTCAAGTTTTGACGGAAGCGTACTACTTGAGAATTTCTTCTTAACATCATCTTCTGCTAGTGTTTTCGGCGTCCCAAGACATGGTGAAGTGGTGAACCATAATAAAACTTCATTTTTTTCTTCAATTTTCCCACTTTTGTTTCCAAATTTCCCCACTTTGTGACGGGAACGACAGAGTGTGACGTCACACCTTGCAACAGCTGCCTAATTCTGGAAAGTGATACTAGGTTTCATGCAAAGCAATTATAAACCGATTATTTTCATAATCGGATTATTGGAAATAATCGAGTGAAACAGCGCTTGCGCACGAATCCAAATTATTAGGGTTATTTCTGCAAAAATAAGTATCTACTTTTGACTCAATTGTTGACGACTTAATCCATTCTCACTCAAATCTCCAATAATTCAAATTTGGCGGCAATATGAGCAAATTAATTGCCTAGAATAATCAGTACACTCAAGCTAAACGATTATAACCGAAAATAAAAACAATCCGATTAATATTATAATCAATTTGCGTGAAACTCCCTACTATTATATTTTTTAATTTATATAGACATCGCCCATCGGTTATTGCCTTTGCCCGAAACCAATCGAAATCATCTTCCTCTGAAGACGAAAGTCCCCCAAGAAAAGTGAAGTATGTGCGGAAAAGATTTAAAAAGTAAGAATCATTTAAAATAAATAAAATAAAAAGAATATTGATTTTTATTAAATAAAGAGTTGAGACTTTATACCTTGGAGTTGTTAACAAATATTACTTCGCTTGTCACAAGGAATTACATTTTTTGAAATGGCAAAAAATTTAGTGGATGTAGGAATCGAACCTACTCACACCAATTGCCGGTTAGTGATTGCACCTCTCATCCACACATTCCACAATAAAAATGAATGGAAAATATTTTAGCTATTTCATCTGTGGTACCATAGTAGCCAGCCAAATTACTTGGATCCGGCCGGACTAATAAATGGTCTACTGTTTATTTGTCTCTAACAGAAAGCTTCTGTAATTTTTATTAAATAAAGAGTTGAGACTTTATACTTTGGAGATATTGTTAAAAAATATCACTTTGCTTGTCACAAAGAATTACATTTTTTTAAATGGCTAAAAATTTAGTCTTAGTAGGTGTAGGAATATCTCAAAAAATGTAATTCCTTGTGACAAGCGAAGTAATATTTGTTAACCGTATTGATTTTGTTAAATTTTATTTACAGTAGGATAACAGGAACAGCAAGCAACAGTAATTTTGGCCACCTGAGTAGTAGCAACAACAATAGCAACGCAAAAGCAGAAGATATGATCGACGAGCATTTCAGGCGTTCGCTGGGACCTCAAGTGTATAATAAGCTGGAAACGAAAGAAGAAAAACGAACAGTACTCCTAGATGAGCCTCTCAGTGGTATCACACCGTATTTTCTGAGTTTTCAATTATTAATTGTAATTATTCCAGTTAAGTTGTACAGTCAAACCTCGATATATCGGAGCTCGATATAACGTTTGATATTAGTCTGATATATATATATATATATATATATATATCAGACACTAATCGGATCTAAAGTCGCATATGATTTACTAGACAAAATTCCATTGGATGCTGATTTTTCGAAAAAAAATCCGCCTAAAAGGCAATAAAAATAGGGTTTGATGGCCATATTGAAACATTTTTGCCCAATATTACCTCGCTAAAGCCCATAAAATACGTAATTCATTATAACGGATTTTTGGTTATCCGGACGACCCTCGTGCGGTCGTGCCCAATTAATCCGATATATCGAGATTTTACTGTATTGCTTCCGTTCTTGTATTAATCTCTTGTCAAACTTGGAGCTATTAATTTTGTTGTTAGTGTCAATTTTTATTTCATTCAGTCATCAGCTTACAATGATCTTTTTATTATTTTTTTAGTTGATGACCACTTTGCCAAGGCTTTAGGCTCTGAAACCTGGAACAAAATACAAAATTCTAATAATCCTTGAAACTCTTTTTTTAAATAAAGCTATTTTTTACATATAACCAATCGTCAATTTCATTAACTCCCAGATTTCATTATTTTCATACATAATAAATAAATTAATATTAATTAAAATAAATGAGTTTAGTTTATAAAATTAAGTAATAATATAATCAATGCTTAAACTAGCAGCTAAACAATTACTAGAAAGAAATTACCTCGCGATTTACAGAAAAATCTCGCTTTTTAACTAGCAAAATCTTTATATATTTTATTAAAAAAGAACAATATTGTCTGAAATTAACTCAGGTTAACTCAGAGATTAACCCGCGAAACACCGAGTGGACCACATTTGTGGTTTTCCAACTTTGACTCAACATATTATAATAAGTAGCTACCTTGGGATTATTTGTATATGTGTCACAAATATTGGTATTTACTGCGCGTCTCAGCTAAGTTAACCAGCAGGGTTGGGTAAATTACATGTAATTTTGAGCTAAATGTAATTAAATTACAAATTACATTACATGTAATTAAATGACAAATTACATTACATGTAATTAAATGACAAATTACATTCAGAGTTCGACTTTTGCCGGCTTAAATTGTTTTTGCCCAGCCGGCTGGCAAAAAAGGGCAAAACGGCTAGCAAGGGCTAAAATGGCCATTTTACAAGGTAGGCGCTGGATTTCAAATGTATCACACTAAATTGAGTATTTACAATGACAACTTGACATTTAAAAGTATAATATTATTTGATACACAACCGTATGAAAAAAGTATTATGTAAAATAAGTATTCCTAATCATCATCTAGCGTGGGTAATACATTTATAATATTTTCTATTGTCGGCTCCTTGGAAGAATGTTGACAATCCTCTGAGCACTCGTGCATACAATTTTCAGAACACTTAAAATAAACTTTGACTAAAAAATAATAATAAACTTTGAAGTTTGTGCTTGATCTCAAGCTGATTTTCAGTTTTGTGTGCTTCATATAGCCCCATTTCAATTTATGCCATTTTGCCAATTTTGCCCCCCGGCAACGTAAATCTGGAAAAGACCATTTTGCCCCTTTTGCCAACTACCAATTTGCCCGCTAGCCGGTGGGCATGCGAACTCTGTGTGGGTTACTTCGCTCACCAATATGCGGGTTACTTCGCTCACCAATATGCGGGTTACTTCGCTCACCAATATGCGGGTAATTTCGTTTATGAGATTGGCGGGTGGCGGACTACTTCGTTGGCGGGTGGCGCACCACTTCCGCCTATTGTGGGTGGTTACCTAGTTTGTGATTCGGGTTACTTAGTTGCTGGTGGCGGGTTGCTTCGCTTATGAGACTTAGGGGGTGCTCATAAAGTGTGCTCAGTCTTGACTTGATTCGTAAAATGCATCAAAATCGTGCGAAGAGCGAAAATGGAATTTGTTGCTCTTTCAGGTCAAAATAACCTGTTTTTGAAATTTCGAGGGGGGAGGGAGAACTGCACGTTTGGCCCAACATCTGTATACGGCACTGGTCTCACTAATAATAGTTCTGTCGATGTGTTGCACGGTCCCCATAAAGGAATGTGTTACAAAAAGTGCCGTATCTAGCGGCAGGGCACTAGGGCAGGTGCCCCTCCCCGAAATCTCAAAAAAATAGGTTATTTAGGGCACGAAAGTCGCGAAATGTTTCGCGCTACACGCGAATTTTGCACTTTTTAGATTGATTTTGACTTAATTTAGCCAAAAAATTTCGCGCTTTGCACTAAAACACACATATTTAAGGACATTTTAAGCTTGGTGCCCTACCCGAAACCAAATTCTGCCTACGGCCTTGGTTACAAAAACAACGAAGTGCAGCCTGAACTGAACTACACAAGGGTAATGTATTTCTTAGAAAATATTATAAGCTTTAAACAAAAGACATTGTTAAACTCAAACGCAGCAGGAGGTCAACCATTTTCTGTTTGGCCAGACTTCCAAAATCACCAGTAAGTATTCGGCTTGTAAATTTTCTGCCTATGGCTATCTGTGTACTCTGATCTTTAAAAATATCGATTTTGGCTTTATAATATTATTTTGCCTCTATTTCTGGACATTGCATATCTAACATTTATAATTATGCCTTCTCCAATCACCAATTCCATTTATTTCCACTAATTTTGATGACGATTACTATATGATTATATTTATCTCATATCTAACAAAATCTTTCAAAAGCCTCGTGATTTAAATAAACCTATTGCAATATTGTAATGCCTTCAAAAATAATTAGGAATATGACCTTGAACACACAATTAAATAAAACTTGTATTTTTCGTGCTGCGTTTTCGTTTCTTTTTATTGCTCTATCTTTTTGAAAATATTAATTTTGGATGTTTGATATTATTTTTCCTCTATTTCTGAACTTTGCCTATCTAATATTTATTTCGGCTTCTGAAATTATTTCAATTTGCTCTACGTCAGATGATGAAGCCTATATTATATTTATCTCATCAAGCAAACTCTTTCAAAAGCCTAGTGATTTAAATGAGTCTATTAAAATATTATTAATTCCTTCGAAAAATTTAGAAGCATGACCTTCTTTCTACACACAATAGCATATTAATGACTAATATATATTAAGATAAAACATTTTATCGAAAAAAGCAAGGTATTACATCATATATACTTAAAAATTCCGCCATTCACGCCATTCATATTCAGAGGTCAAAATTATAACGTTGTAACATCTGAAATTGAATATACTTAGTATAAATGTGTTGCAACATGTACAGGATGTTGATTACGTCGCGCAAACTTTTCAAAGTGGAATATCTCATGGACTAATAGGAATTATTAAATGTGATTACTATCAATCGAAAGAGGATGAATCAACAATCATTTTCGTATATGAGATGTCTAACTTCGGTAATGTAATACGGTTGAAACAAGTCTTCATATGAAATGGTACTCCACCATGTTAAAATGAAAATCAATATTGCTTTGAACTGACGTAGTTCATGTACGGGGTCGAATAATGAATTGCGGTCAATACCAATCGAAAGGGGCGACTTTAACGGTCATGTTCATGTATGGGTTGTTTAACTTTGAAACTTTAATGTGGGTGTAATAATTGTCCGTGAAAACTGCGTTGATGACAATTTGCCTACGCATAGCACAAAAGAAATAAAACATGAAATCGACCCATTTTTCTTGGGTAATTATTTCGCCCACAATTAAATTTCCGAAGTTAAGCAAACCATACATGAAAATGACCGCCAAAGTCTCCCCTTTGATTAATATTAATCTCAATTCATAATTCGGTGCGGTTCATGCACTAAAAATATTATTGTGAATTGCATTTTAACACCCCCCCCCCCGTACACAGACGTCATACAATAAATTCAACCACCCCCTAATCTATGAGTAAAATTTCCATGTTTGTACATCAATTTAATAGAATTTTATTGTGTATACAAACAACCACTGAATAGAAAAAATTGAATAAAATTAACAATATCAAGTATCTAACTCGTCAAATGGCGAAGATAACCATTGAGTTAGATTCTCAATAATCGGTAGACCTTCGTCAAAAACTTCTTTTACAGCCACTCGTTTAATCGACTCTATTATGGATTCTGTTGTAGAAAATATGGTGTATGAGCGAGATATTAAAATCCATAGAATTACCAACACACTGATATCGTACTTCCTCTAGAAGTGAAATGAAAATCAAGCTGCGACAGAACTATGGTAATATTTAAATAACCGGATTCCAGGCCGCTTCTTTTTCACTGTGACTGATTGGTGTATGTGACTGATTCTGTGAATTTTGTAAGCTCAGTTTTAAATTAGTGGCGCATTTGGATCCGGTCTCTGGTGTCGCAGTATTTACTTCGTTTTTCATGTTATACCGTCATTTCCTATCTATCCTAAAGGCGAAAGAACTGTGTTACTTGTTATGTCTATGTTAAAATCAAATGCGATGAATACTGTTATTTGTATTGGTATCTCCCGTGGTTAAATATTTTTAGTATATGCTGTATTCGTTTCGATGTCGTAACCCAGATGCAGCTGGCTTTACCATTAGAGTAAGCTTGGTACATTTTTGCCTTTTTGTAAATTAATATACAGACACGTCATGCAACTCGAGACTCCCCCTTCCCCCGTCTGTTTTTGTCATATTTTCCAATACCCCCTCCCCCCAAAGTGCCGACGTCATATATGCATGCTCCCTTACTATGCAACTATGTACATATTACATATGTACTAAACAGAATCCCTCAAAGTATGCATACAGTTCCATTCTAGCATACATACCAGGCGCGTAGCCAAGGGGGGTGCACGTGTGCCACCCAGAATGTATAGAATATCTAAAAAGAGTAGGTATAATTTAGTCTAGAAAGTGCAAAAACTAGAAAAAAAATTCGCGCTTACGGTCGAATTCAGGCACGTAACTAGGATCGTAAACTGGGGGGTGCACAACAAGGTTTTGTTTAAATTAGTTAATGATAGAGCAAAATTCGAATATCAGGTATAATTGAGTGCATACAGCGCTTTGAATTAAGTTCAAACCAACTAAAACGCATCAAAATTGCGCATAGCGCGGTCTTTTTTCCAAATTTTTGAAATTTTATGGTAAAATACGCTATTTTTTTGAGATAGCAAACGCATTCTGGGGGGTGCACGTGCACCCTGTGCACCCCCTCTAGATACGTGCCTGCTCGAATTTGGTGCTTTTAAGTTAGTTCTGACCGAATTGACTCCATTACAACGTGCTATTATGGATTAATTAGCGAATTTTGTCCTACCAGAAATCAATTTTGTGAACAACCCTGCTGTGCAGCCTCAGTTTATATTCCTGGCTACGCGCCTGACACATACATTATCATCAAAATCAGTCATTTCCAAAATTATATATTGAAAAATGAAAAATTTACTTTGTATAGTAAATTCAGGAGTAAAAAATGCATTTATATTTTTTAAAACGACAATAAACGAGTTTGGAAACCTTACTTTGATATTGTTACCAGTGGCGGAGGAATACGCTGAAAAATTAAAAAAATGCGGTAATTTGAAGTTGAAACTACTTTGAACTTAAGCTTAAGTATACGGAAAACTTAGAGGTCTAAATCCACTTTAATATAGGCGTTATAAAAAGATGTGAAACAAAAATTAGGTCACTATGTCGTATATAGGGGGAGTGCAACAACCACATACTTGCATGGACGATAACGGATGGAACAAATTGTTTCAAACTTCCCACAGGTTATCTGTGGGCTGATGGGGGTATCAAAAATGTCTCAATAATTATGACAACAATAGGGACAATCAAGGCCGTGTACAGGGTGGGGGCAATTGCACCCAAGATTAAGAAATTATACAGTGCGACGGTAAATTGTTCCTCTGGAAGGGCAAAGGGTTCAACAATCATGTCAACAATGATGACAACAATTAGGTCAAGAATTGGCATATACGGGGTGTTGCCGGTGGGGGCAATTGCCCCAATGGCAAGGAAATATACAGCAAAAAGTCAATTAACACTATGGAAGGGCCAACAAGAATGACAACAAATTGGATAAAAAGTTTGTGCGCATGCAAATTGCAAATAATGGGAAAATGATAGTTTATTATTAAAAACGGGACTTCAATTATATTCAACATTAACACAATTTTCCAGTAATGAATATTCGACAATTATTATTATCATTATCACTATTAACACTATCTATGGAAATGCGAAACCCGGAGCTCTTCCACAGGTTTAATTCATATACATTAGCACTGTTGCTGACAATTAGCTTTCAAGCTATCACTGAATACAAAATGAACTGACCCGGACAAGCATCTATAACACCGACGGGTAATTAAGGAAGTTTGTCTATTGAAAAGTTCATACGATAATGTACGCATTTAAACGTAGGTGTAAACTATTACAACGTTGGTTGCAGACATTGTTACGTGGACCTCTTTGCTTGGTTTAGGAGTAGCAGAGAGATACGAGGCTCTTTGGCATTAGTCAGTGGCTCCGGAACCTATATTGAAGTGGGTGGACGGGTGGGTAATGCTAATAATCTACCTAATTTTCCATGGTATAGGGGCATGAAGAAAATTATGTAGATATGTGGATAGTTTCATGTTCAACGAACTATTATAAAATGTGAATGAATAAAATTGATCACAGTAGATGAAAACGCAGTTTATGTATTCCACAACGTAATAGCTTATAAAGTTGCTAAAATTATGGGTGGGCATGTCAATGTGTTGCCCACCCTGCCCATCCGTTCCGGAGCCTATGGGCGTTGGCATTATTGCAACCGACGACGATTGCCCGACACATTGCCAAAACTCCCAAATTTGAAGGATATTTTTAAAAATTGCAAATACATTACTCAATATTTCGAAAAAAAACAAGTACGAAATACGTTTTATATTCTTCAAGGACTACACTGTAAAAATTTGAAATTTTTTGGTCAACTCCTAACAAACTTATCCCCGTCAGTCGCTGGTCCCCAAAAAGACCCACTCAAAATTGCAACTCAAAATTAGTTTTTTTAATACTGATCACAATTTTATGCTTTTCTAGTGGAGTCTTTCTAGGGGACCATATAGTATATCGAATTTTTAATCAACTACATATTTTTTAAATGGGCGCATAAATGTATTTTCAAATGCATCGCGTGTTTACAAGGGTGAAACCCGGTGCTGTGAGAAGGTATGTGAATGTGAAAAGTGCAATCCGAAATTTAATATCACTCATACATATCACTTCATCCTGGGTGAGTTTACGAACTCTTTTATTTCAAACGGATAATATATTTAAATGTTTTTATAACAGACTAGATATCATGAATTGAGACGTTTATGTTAAAACATTTGCCAGAAATGAACGAGAATTTTAATATGGCCTTTGGTGAAGTCGCACCAAGTTGCCCCTACATATAAATCTGACTACTTGAGACTGTAGCAATATTAAAACTGACCCACTCTCCGTACAATAGGCAAGCGAAGAACTGACTATCTGAAATCGGGTATGATAGTATGTGCATCTGATATCCCGTGACTCAAAACATAGTTCCCAAAATTCAGTTGCCCAGACTACCCCATGCAAGGGGACCCAGCGTGGTCGGCTTGGTGGTTCAAACATTCATTTGCAACTACCGACCGATCTGAGGTTGAATCCTACTTCAGCCACTGGAAAATTTTCACGGGAATGTCTTAGACGTTCTTAGTATTCAACTGCCACAAGGACTACTCTATACGCCTTGTGACCGTATATTGAATGACCGAGAGGCAGAGCAAATATTTGATTAGTCTATCTCCACTGTGATGATTAGCATACACAGAATATGTAATATTTGAGCATTGACGATGTTCTTATAACTCTGCCTATCTTTCTTCTGCCACTCGGGCTACTCTATACGTTTCTTGAGGTGGCGTATAATGTGGTGACTCGAGAGGCAGGGAAAGATATCTTATTATTAGTTTATCGTTACTGTGATGATTAGAATACACAGAGTATGATTATAATATGATCATTGACTGATCTACCAAAGCTCAAGCTTACTTGCTATAGGCTTTGAGACGGTAGTCTTTGATGTTCATAATAACAATGTCGAAAGACAGTGAAACTAGCAGTTTATTCAAATGGGCCCGTGAGGCTTGAGAATAGCGTTGCCTTATCTACTATAGATAAGGGGACCCTGCAACTAAAACACACACACACACCCCATGCAAGGGGGCACTCATCCCCTAAAGTTTCCAAAACATCAATTTTTTGCATTCCATATCTCGGGACCCAATGAACTTATTCGGTTGTAACCGATATCAATCGTAAGCCCTTAAAATGATCAATGTGAGCCTTTTTCCAAAATTCTTATATATACCGCCAAATGTTAAAAAAAATAACGTTGTATGAACGAGTTCTAAGCATACACAAAATAGATACACATCGTAATCGAAAAAATCGAAAATATCAAATGTAGAGTAATTGAGTTGAGAATTGTATAAATTTTAGTTCAATATATTACGTTGTGTGCCTATTTCGTGTACGCTTAGAACCCGTTCATACAACGTTTTTTTTAAAAAAAATTGGCGGCAAATATAAGAATTTCGAAAAAATGCTCTCATAGACCCTTTTAAGGGCTTTGGATTGATATCGGTTACATCTGAATCCGTTCATTAGGCCCCGAGATATGGCATGCTCAAAATTGATGTTTTGGAAACTTTAGGGGGTGATTGCCCCCCTTGCATGGGGTAATCTGAGCAACTAAATTGTGGGAACTATGTTTTGAACCACGGGCTATCAGATGCTTATAATATCATACCAGATTTCAGATAGCCAGTATAGCCATGTTTTACGGAGAGTCAACTTGCACTTCAGGCTACAGGTCGATGTCAGGGAAGTTAGCGCCACGTAGCGCCACGGCCAGTAAAGTTGGCGCCACGGATGTCCCAGCGCCACGGACCAGTGAATTTGGCGCCACGGATATCCCAGCGCACGGATGTAACAGCGCCACGGATGTAACAGCGCCACGGACCAATGCCCTAGGTGTCCCAGCGCCACCGAGCAATGCCCTGGATGTCCCAGCGCCACGACCGGAGAAGTGGGCGCCACAGGTGTCCCAGCGCCACGGACCAATCCCCTGGATGTCCCAGCGCAACGACAAGGGAAGTGGGCGCCACGGACAATACAACGCCATGGATGTCCCATTGCCACGGACAACACGATTGGAGTTATTTTGCCCGTCTAAAATATTTAAAAACTTGGAAGTCAAAACCAAAAGTGTCACAAAGAGTTCAAAACGGATTACTATAGGGTCTTTGGGTCAAAATACGCACTTTGACCCAAAAAACGCACTTAGACCCAAAACCAAAAGTGTCTCAAATAGTCCGAAACGGATTTCTTTGGGATCGTCGGGTCAAAAACCACACTTTGACCAAAAAATCCATGTGACCCCAAATCCAAAAGTGCGTCATATAGTGCGACACCGATTTCTGTGGGGTTCTCACTCTGACTCACTTTTACCCAAAACATCCAAATTAAAAAATCAATTAAAATGTCAAGGGTACTCGCTTAACTTTACAGAAATTATAATAAATAAAAGTCAAACCTGGAAAACAACAGAATACGGCTTACATAAACAATAGTATGAATATTTGTATTACGTGTCCTTGGAAGAAACCGTAATAAAATTGCTGGATAAGGAAGAAGTATTTTTAGAAATTAAAAAGTCAAAATCTCAATAGTGCGACATAGATTTTCGGAATAATTTTAAAGATGTGAAGTACTACTAGTTATCAACAAAGAAAGGATATACATGTCATCAAAATGGTAGAAATATATATGACAATATGACCTAACAAGGATCAAAATGTGACAAGAACATATATAGCCACAGGATATATGGTATTAAAGATTTCCGAATTTCACATTATTGTAAAAGCTAAGCATGGTAAAGAAGAAAAAGCATGGTAGGTCCATATCTATGTATCGTGCGGGGTGCCAGATATTGTCGCATGATTATTTGAGTTCAAGGGTCGAGAAGTAAAGTTTAGCTTTTATTTGATTTTCAAAAGAAAACCTACAGTCAAGTATACCTTTTGGGCTGACTTTGGACTATTTTGGGGTGACTTGGGACACTATTGGTGTAATTTGGAACACTTTTGGGGTGACGTGGGGCATTTATTGTGTAAGTTGGAACACTTTTGGGCTGACTTTGGATATTTTGTGTGTGTATTGTGACACTTGTGGTGTATTGGGACACTTGGAGTGAGTTGGGACACTTTTGGGGTGTATTGGGACACTACTGTGGTGACTTGGCACAGTTTTTAGGTTCTTTGAGGTATTTTTCGGGGTGACTTGGGAAACTTTTCGGGTAAGTTAGGACACTTCTGTGGTGATTTGAGATACTGTTGTGTTATCCGAGGTGTTGTATTGTCCGTGTCGCTGGGACATCCACGGCATTGTGTTATTCGTGAAGCAAAGTTCCCTGGTAGTGGCGCTGGAACATTTATGGTGTTGTGTTGTCCGTATCGCTGGGACATCTGTGGCGCCAACTTCTTTGGTCGTGGCGCTGGGACATCCAGGGTATTGGTCCGTGGCGCTGGGTCATCCGTGGCGCCAACCTCACTGGTCCGTGGCGCTGGGATATCCGTGGCGCCAACTTCACTGGCCGTGGCTACACAGGTCGCCTAGTCCTACATCTTATGCATGCATGATACCTCGCATGATGATGAGAAGCTAGATACTATACAAATATCTATTAATCTGATGCGTATAAGATGCTCTTGACATTTGATGTAGATACTATGTATGAAATATAATTCCTATACTTAAAGAACTAAATAGAAGAATGTTGTATACGCATACGTATGTAAAATAGTTTCTTCCTTTTCTGTATACCAGAAGGTAGATTTGGATAGTGTCATTCATAAGCAGTAATGAATGTCAATCCCTCTAATTAAAATATATATACAATGCATATATTAAATATCGCCATTTGTAAAAGTCTTCACATCGCATGCAACTGCTTGCTGTTTGAACTATTTTAAGTAATTCCTTTAAAAACAATCTATTAAAAGTTTCAGGCATATATTAAAACGATATTTCAAAGATCTATAAATTAATTACTATATATATAAAATGGCAGCGATAGCAGCCAATGGGTTAGTGATACAGTTTTTTTAACACATTAAGTACCTACTAAAAATATTTCCAAGCAATTTTAACAAAACAGATTTTATTTTTAACTTTTTCTACCTAATTCTGCATCTGTTTAGCTTCCGAATCAATTTTGAGATTGCAGCAGAAATATCAAAACGATCTTTTATAGTGAAAAACATTTCTGCATATGACAAGTACGTAATAAATATTACAACACGTATCACCTTCCCGTTTTTATAATTTTATCTATTATATCGGTTTAGTTTATAATAAGTTTATTATTACAAACAGTTTGGAAGTGAGGTGCAACGAGGCGATGTCAATACATTTAATAGCGATTACAACTGCCTTGAGTCAAACACAAGGGGCAAATGTAACACTTGCAATTACTGTCCAAGATTTAACCACAAAAGTGTTTGTAGCTGTGACAAATGTCACGGTTACAACTACAAGTCAGGACAACACTTTGGTCCGCTTAGATCTGGAAAGGGAAAATATTGCCTTCCCAGCCAACACCGGCGTAGCAAGTAGCTACTAAGTAGCTACGTAAACCATGCTGGTTTCCCGTAGGAATATCGC
>JAQFYB010005220.1:0-14520 GCA_034694085.1 Pogonognathellus longicornis | reverse complement strand
GAATTCACAGATCCAGGGATTTTCTTTTCTTAACAAGTTTCCGACTAAGAGATATTGGATTTGTTATTGCTTTTCTGCAAAATTAACGGTCATCATCCACATTCACCTTAAGCTTCGATGGTTGTAAATCAAGAGATTTCCTTTGGATGAGGCGAACGCTAATATTTTTCCTGTTTTGGACCACGTTATGCAAGACGCAGGGTCTTTAATTCCTGTGTCGATTTCATTTAAACGCCCAGAATGGGCTTCCCAAAGTAAAAGTGAGCCACTGCCTTCGATGATAACTGCCAAGAGATCTCCATCGGCGTCCCAAGATAATCCAATGCAACTCCTATTCAACATTTGTAAGTCTCAGTGAAAATCCAAGGCAAATAAAGAAGCAATGCCAGAAAGGATCCAAATCCATGCAATAATACTGATTTGTTTCTGCTTTGGTGATCGCCAGAAGGGGCGTAGAAACCCTGGCGCAGGTGGGGCTGTCCCCCAGGGAGCCAGGGTCTAGGGGCGTCGAAGGCCGGATCAGAACTAAGGCGCCAGAGTGTCCGGGTGCCTAAGGCAGGACACGGACGGGAAGCGCCCGGTCAAGACACCCTGCAGCGACACAATTGAATAACAATTCAATCTGTGTGAATTGTGAACTAAGAATGTTACATAGATTGATATGTACCATGTACCACATATTCATGCCCCATCTGTATTATAAAAGACAGTGTGTGTGTGTGTGTGTGTGCATCTGAATAGATCTGGGAACGCGCCTTTCTTTTTAGCTTTTCTTTCCTGTACACAACACACAACAAACTCAGTCCTTCCTCTATGCCTCAGTGTGCTATTAGCTTCCCACAACAGTCAGTTCCCTCTTTGTTGGGAGATTGTAGTTGTCGCGAGCGAGTTATTAAACCAACCAACAGCTAGCAGCTAGAGTACGATATTATGTAGTTGAGTGAGCTATGCATTGGAACTTTGAGACTAGAGACTACTATTTCTTTCTTTCCTTCTGAGACTACTTGGTTCTGTCCGCTAATATTCAAAGTGTCTGTTTGTTGACATTCGAATTGTGCATTTTCGAACTACATGTGCTGATCGTGTAATTGTTTTTGTGATTTGTTTCAGGTAAGACAATAAAATAATAAATATTAATGATATTGTTGATTGTTATTAGTAGTGAGGTAGAAGTTCAACTAACAACCAGCTAGCAACTTGAGTACGATATTATGTAGGTGAGTAAGAGCTATGCATGGGAACGTTGAAACTAGAGACTTTCTCTCCTCTTCTGAGACTGTCCGCTAATATTCAAATGTTCTGTTTGTTGGCATTCGCAATTGTGAAGTTTTGAATTACATATTTACATGTGCTGATGGTGTAATTGTTTTTGTGATTTTTTTCAGGTAAGACAATAAAATAATATTAATAAATAATAATGATATTGTTGATTGTTATGAGTAGTGCGCCCGCGTCCTTATGGCACCTGTGCCACAATTAATTAACATTGGACAGAATATTTCTTGGGATAAAAAGAGGGATGATAATTGAAATTGCAATTTTTGGTTGGAGTTTAGGAAGTCGGCCCAGAGATTTACTAATATTTTTCGAATGGAACATTGGACAAAGAATATTTTCTATAATATTAATAAATAATAATGATATTGCTGATTGTTATGAATAGTGCGCCCGCGTCCTTATGGCACCTGCGCCACAATTAATTACAATTAATTAACATTGGACAGAATATTTCTTGGGATAAAAAGAGGGATGATGATTGAGTTTGCAATTTTTGGTTGGAGTATAGGAAGTCGGCCCAAAGATTTATTAATATTTTTCGAATGGAACATTGGACAAAGAATATTTTCTATAATATTAATAAATATTAATGATATTGTTGATTGTTATGAATAGTGTGCCCGCGTCCTTATGGCACATGTGCCACAATTAATTACAATTAATTAACATTGGACAGAATATTTCTTGGGATAAAAAGAGGGATGATGATTGAGTTTGCAATTTTTGGTTGGAGTATAGGAAGTCGGGCCAAAGTTTTAATAATATTTTTCGAATGCAACATTGGACAAATAATATTTTCTGAGATAAAAAGGGCGATAATGATTGATTATTGTAATATTTGGTTGGAGTATAGAAAGTGAGACCAAAGGTTTAATACAATTTTTCGCCTGCAATATTTTCTTGGAGAAAACGAGTATAGGAATTTTAATAATTATCAAAGAACGCATATCGTCGCCTTCGTGATGACTATAAATAAATCTCAAGGACAAACCCTTGATAAAGTGGGACTGTATTTGTCTCAACCAGTTTTCTCTCATGGACAACTGTATGTTGCTTTTTCTAGAGTGACAAGCAAATCAAATGTAAAAGTTCAAGTATTAAATACAAAAGAACAAGGAAACCTTTTAGTAGGAAATGATAAAGTTTTTACCAGGAATGAAGTATACAAAGAAATTCTTTGAAACACAAAATCAAATTGTTGAGATCAAATTGTGATTAGGTGGAGGTGGGACAAGCCTTAAAAGGCTTACGATCACATATAAAATATGAAATTTGGTGGAGATGAAATGTCTTTCAAGGCTTACAATATTGGTGACGAGATCAACGTGATCGGGTGGAGGTGGGACAAGCCTTTAAAGGCTTACGAACACATATAAAATATGAAATTTTGGTTGAGATGAAATGCCTTTCAAAGCGTACAATATTGGTGACGAGATCAACGTGATCGGGTGGAGGTGGGACAAGCCTTTAAAGGTTTACGATCACATATAAAATATGCAATTTTGATATGAGCGTGCTTTACCACACCCCTGGGGGTCCAATATTTGTATTTTACCGTTTTCTGAATTAAACCTTTCTAGCACCCGTCAATTTATTGACGGGCAATTTGACTAGTTTGCAATAAAATGTTGTAACAGAGTAAGAAAGTAGCGTCAGTTTTTGGGGTGTCTTGAAACACTTTTTGCTACACAATTTTTGAATACTTATAATACATTTTCAACCATTTTTAGTGACTTGTGACACATTTGTGACCATTTGTGGGCTGTTGGGTTGGGGTGTAGTAGTTATTAGTTAGGTATATATATGTATATTATAGTGGAGCAAAGATGAACGTTTGAGTAAACCCATACCATATTTCCACAGTCCACTAAAACTATACCAAACCATGCGTGTATGACCATATTTCCAGGGTCATAGCCATAGCTAAGTCCATATCAGCCCATATCATATTTCCACGGAAATATGAAAATTTTTCGAGCTACGTGCGAACTTGGTGTATTTTAGCTGGACTATGATAATCTTTAACAAGGCTGTATGGAGGGGGGGCAAAGGGGGCAATTGCCCCTCCCGAAATTGGAAAAAAATAGGTTATTTTACCAAAAAGGTGCAAAAAATCGCAAAATTTTTAGCGCTACGCGCGAATTTGATACATTTTAGACTGATTTTGGCCTAAAATTGCTCAAATTTTTCGCGCTTCGCGCGATATTGGACACTATTGTGCATCATGTTGTATTTTGCCCCCCTCCGAAATGGAATCCTAGATACAGCCTTGATCTTTAATTATAAGATAATTTATTTATTATTTTCATAAAATGTTGACATCAACAGGAGGGAGGGTGGGTATTACACCGATGTTGACAAATGTTGACATAGGGGGGGGGCCCAAAAAAGTCGATTTTTTGTTGACGTATTATGTGCACGCTCCCATACTAGAAAAATTTACCTAAACCAGGTATGTATTAGATATTAATAATATTATCCTGGGTTTGTATAACAAACATGTAAGCACTCATAAGCAATAAGATTAACTCACCCGTCTATCCCCATGGTCTCTATAATGTTTCCTTGTCGGTTGTAAATGTAGACAACCGGAAGACCTTCAATGGCAGTGGCCAGTAAACCTCCAGACGATGGCTGCCAGCAGCTGATCATAAGACCCGAACTAATTCTCTCGTTCTTTATGCTAAACACTTTCTAGAAGTGTCATTATTATTTTATTACTTTTTATTATATTCTTACTTACTTTTATTATACTATTACTTTTTATTATAATCATTATATATAAACTCAGCATAACCCTTTAACCCGCGCCAGTCCAACCCACCATTTTTATGGTTGTTTCGATTTTGAAGTGTAATATTTTCATCTTCCTATACACCACCACACTTGGGATTTTCAGAAGCTGTCAACAAATGACAAACTATTTCTACGCGTTTAATTTTTTATTAGAAGTTATTTGGTGGCTATTTCTATTTCTATTTTATAAAAATAAAATTGCAAGGCAAAATATTTATTCCCATGCATTAAGTGTACAACCATTTTTATGGTGGTTTTCAGGGTTTCGATGTTCACCAACCATTTTTTTGGTGGGTGGGCCTGCTATGCTGTATGCCAAATCTTACAAAATTCCAAACCCTGCCACCATAAAAATGGTTGTGTAAAAAGAGTGTAACCATAAAAATGGTGGGTTGGGACGGATGTGGGGGTAAAATAGGCTGGACTGGCACAGGCACAGTTAATCAATACTTACCTTATTTCCTCTAATTTTAGCCCCCATTCTAATGGTAGCCTCCCTCTATTTATAGCCCCCTTTGAGATCAATTTTGCATAATTATAGCCCTCTAATTATAGCCTTCCCCAGAATATAGTTCCTGAGACTTTACACCCGCGAAGTTCAAATTGGAAAGGCAAATTTTGTTATTTTATAAATAATAGCCTCCCTCTAATGGAAGCCTCCCTCTATTTATAGCCCCCTATTGAAATCCATTTTGTACAATTATAGCCGGGGCTAAAATTAGAGGAAATACGGTATATTCATATTACTTACCTACGTCAATAAAATTACAATATAAAATAAGATTACAATGACAGTAAATACACGAACTTTATGAAAAACAAAAGAATTTTGAATTTGAAAGTGTTGACTTTACCTTGCACTTTGTGGTAATTGAAGACATTTTTGTGCACAATTCGTTTAATAAAGTCAACGACACAGAATTATTTTAAAAATATTTAATTATTTTGTGCTGATGAAGTGCAACAGATATAATATTATTTGAACCAAGATTTTCCAGGTTTCAACAGCTAAATATTTTCACTAAATGAAATTCCTGTTGCCCTATAGTTAGATTTTGATGGTTTCTGATATTGTGGTTCCTTGGCCGTCTTCTGCGTCTGTGAGTAACGTGGTAACGACGGGAACAGTAACCACAACACAAAAACACAACACATTCTGCAACACATTAGGATTAGACTTTATCTGTATAGTAGACTAGGTAAAGGTGAGACTGTGAGACAATTAAAACAAAAATATTGTATTTAATGTTGATTGAAAAACATTAGACTCTTGGCAATTATACAATGTTATTTGGATAGCATTTTCAAAAACCAATTAAAATATTATCGTTGTTTTGGATTTTTTTCAGAAAAAAGAATTTTTCTCAACAGGGGATTTGAGATTTTAGGTGTTTAATGATTAAGTTGGACACAGTGCATTGAACTAGTTTATAGTATTCTCAGTAGCTATTTAAGCGTACTGATGAAAACCGCACACCGCATCCTCAAGCCTCAACCGTCGTTCAGTTCTGGTTCACCTTAATGAAAGTGCATGTAAACTGTAAAGTAAAAGAATTTGAGATGAGACGAATAGATGAGGAGAATTGGAGAATGAGGATTGAGGACTATGAGGACTAAGGGGGACTTTGACACTGAGACAACTTGAGGATTTGGGAAGTTGAGTGTTGAGTTGAGACAGGCACTTGCAAAGGCACAGCACAGGCAGTATGCAGTAGTGGCAGTGAGGGACAGGAACAGGACTAGGACAGTACAGAAGAACAGCTGAACAGCCGAGCCAACAGCATGCAGCCAACATGCAGCATCGGGATGTTGGAGTTTTGGGTTGACGGCGGGAGAGACCTCTTGAGAGGAGTTGAGGAAGGGAATTGGATGTTGAGGGTGGAGGAGGGGACGGGAGTGACGTGAGATGGAGGATTTGTCTGAGATGGCCTGGCTGCTGATTTCACGGCAGAAGCACATGGATATTTCAATTCATAGTTTGGTGCCGGAAATTGGCTTCCATCTTTATTCTACCTTGCCGTCAGAAATTCTAGTTATTGCTTCTTGCAGCCGGAGCTTGTTCTGTCTTTGCTCCACAGCTCAGCAGAGTTCTTTTCTCGTTCACCGACACAACGTGAGTTGTAAATCGTCGATAGTGGAAATTATTAGTTTTTCCCCAAAATTTAATTATGGGTAGGTATTCCCGAGAACCGGACAACCCTGCCAAGTCATGCAAGGCTCGGGGATCCAATTTACGTGTTCATTTTAAGGTAATTCATGGTCATAATTATTAACTTACTAGTTTATTCTTGCTTGTGTGAATATTGAAAGGGCAGTTTTTGAAATTGTTTGTTTTCATTTTAGAACACCAGAGAGACAGCTGGAGCCATTAAACGTATGCCTTTGAGACGGGCCATTCGATATTTGAAAAATGTTGTTGGTCACAAGGAGTGTGTCCCATTCCGTCGTTACAACGGCGGTGTAGGCAGATGTGCTCAGGTATAACCAAACTATAAGTTAATTTTATATGCAATAACTCCTACCCGTTCCACTGACAAAGTGTCGATGTTCGAGGAAATATTGTGAACTAGGAGCTACATTTTTTTGAACAATTCATTTATTTATATTCAAGTCGTAATATATTAAAAATTATTGCTGGTCCCCTAATGTCACCACGTTAAAATAACTTGACTTAGGTAACTAACTTGAATAATAATATGTAATAACTGAATTCAAAATCATTCCCTTATCGCGCACTCAAAATCAAAGTTGCTCAATCATTGCCATATATACAGTTCATTACAACTCTTATTTTTGAGTCGGCCTTTTTCTGGCAACTATAGTAGTACATTGAACTACACTATAATAGATTACATTTATATTAATATAAATGTAAAATGTAACTATATTGTTAATTAACAGTGTAGGAACTGTTATATTAATTATTTTTTAAATTGCTTTATGTATTGTAATTAATGTTTCACATCCAGTAACAATTTATTTACATGTTTATTGGTTTTTTACAGGCTAAGCAGTGGGGTACAACCCAAGGCAGATGGCCGAAGAAATCTGCTGAGTTTCTTTTACAACTTCTGAAGAATGCTGAATCAAATGCAGACAATAAAGGACTTGACGCTGACCGTTTGGTCATTGATCACATTCAAGTTAACCGTGCTCCAAAAATGCGCAGGAGGACCTACCGTGCCCATGGTCGTATTAATCGTAAGTGGTTTACGAAATTAATGCAGTCTTCTTCAGCACACCGTACATTCGACATACGTGTTAAATGATTTGATTTGATTTTAATTTGCAGCGTACATGAGTAGCCCTTGTCATATTGAGGTGATTTTGTCAGAAAAGGAAGAAGTAGTGGCAAAGGCTAAAGAGGAAGAACCTGTGAAAAAGAAGGTATCTAAAAAGAAACTTAACAGACAGAAAATGATGCAGAGAGAATAATAACACGTCATCTTTATGCCTATTTGATTAAATAAATGCAAGCGATTGTATAAAACCAATGTTCAATAATTTTGATTATTCACCCGTCAGACCAGAACATATTTAGTTACATTTAGCGTTTATTCATATTTCATAAAAAGATTTACAAACTTCACATAAATATTCTAAATGCTTCGGTTCATTTCTGTAACAAACAAGTAAAACCTACACTAGGTCCAAAATCTGTAGTTCATTTCTTACTAAGCATAAAAATACGACTAGCTAACAGGATTGTTAAAATGTATTGAGATCATATTTTTATACAACATTGATTATATTCGTATCTGGAAAGCTCGTGATACTAGTCTTTTGGCCGACGGAGGAAGAATACGTTGGCAAATGTGATTTATTTAAAATGATTTTACATAATTCCTACATCTTAGGTGTGTGTGACTAATCACAGATTCGTGGTTCGACTGGATAATGATTAGTAAATAGTATTTACCCTTCTCAACAATCAACAAGTGTGAATTTGTTCAAGTTTTAAAAGATGTAAAAATAGACTTTTTGGTTAAGGAGCTCACCATGAACGACACAGTACATGAACATCTTGTGGATGCAGCGTCTCATCTAGTCTCACATGTCCCATACTGAAACATTTTCGGTACTTTAGGTTAAACGACTGAGCAACATATCGGACCCGTGAACTAAGTTTACTGAACACCATTATGTAGTCTGGTGCTTTATCCCGTCCTTCTTTCAGTTTGTCACTGAAAAATTCCGTCATGTTTATTTTCGCAAATGTTGAACGTTGGAAGTTTGGCATTATATTTTCCATGCGCAATTTAGACGGAGCACATGTGAAATACTCAAATTCGGCTTTTAAGTTGTGCATATAACTGGAAAAAACAATTCATACAAAATAAAACTTTGCTGTGCAGCCAAAAGACTAAAACAAAAACTTAGAACTAATAAGGTTGTTCTATATTATTAATAACGTAATTACTTACGTACAGACATCGGCAGCAAGACGAAAATACGACGTCAGAGATGGAGGCACACGATTGCAGTTTACCCAAGTATATTATCGGGACAGTGCACCATCACCCATTTATTTTGGAAACTGTGATTTTTATCAGGAACTCAATGCTAACATTTAAAATGTTGAAGGGTGAGTTTCAAAGACACATAAATGGCGCCAATGTTTAGGAACGTATAGAGTTCGGAAATTCTGACTATGATTCAGAAAAAGATTATGATTATGTATATTATAGAACAAGATTCTGATTGGATTATGAAATTCGGATTTTGATGAGATTCAGATTTGTGGATTTCAGTCATCGATTTATAGCAAAATTTGAGATTTGGATTATGATTCTGATTTTGGTGCAGCCGGAATCAGATTTAATGGTGTCGGTGTATAGTTTCAGATTTAGAGAAGATTCGGATCAAGATTCTAACTTGGAATCAGATTTTGCCAAGTTGAAACTGATTCAACTTGATCAGATTCTGATGGTAAAATCAGAATCTGATCTAAATCACAATCTTACGAACGAACAAAATCCGATGAACACTTAAAGTAAAATCCTGAATCTGGTGGAAGATGATTTTGATTCTGATTTAGATTAGGAATAACAGAAGATTTTGGCTATATTTGTTTATAGTTATGATTAAGCGCAATCTAACTGTAAGTCAAATTCTTCAAGTCATAATCAGAATTTCCGAGCTCTAATCAAGCCTTTTATTTTTTAATTAATTCGATTCTCGAGTGCTCTTCGCGATAATTTTTTATTAGTAATTCACTACAAGTATTAAAATGATGTTGTATTTAATGAAAATTAAACATTCGCGCCATTACTAATTTTGTATTTGACAATTATCTTACATAATTTTAAATAGTTGTATTCAATTGCTAATAAAAAATCTCGGAGAGCATTTGACAGTCGAATTAATTTAAATTAAACATTCGCGCCATTTATCTGTCTTTGAAACTCACCCTACAACATTTTAAATGTTTGTATTGAGTTCCTGATAAAAATCAGTTTTCAAAAAACTCGTCATTTAATAAATGTAAATGGGGGATGGTTCACCATCCCGATTATATACTTGGGTACGCTGCAATCCTGTGCCTCCATATCTGACGTCATATTTTCGTCTTGCTGCCGATGTATGCTTACGTATGAACTGGCACGCTATAACAAGGCATTAACACCCAGATTTTAGGAGATTCTTTCGTTTTGCTTGCAATATTCGAATTAATGAAGTTTGTTGCTGGTCTTATTGCCCCTTGATGCTCACTAGCGAAATACATTGCTACCAAAACATGTACGGCAATACTCATCCACATCGATTTTGTGATCAACCTGAAAATAAGATAAGCAGACGTGGTTTACAACATTATTATTATAAATTACAATGTTATACTATATATGTTTTGAGTTTGCAGCCCACCCTAAACCAATTCATGGCTAGAGTACGCATAATATGATTGTGAAGGTATACAATAGTCATTGATCAAATAATATAGAATAACGAAGATAGCTTTTTCTATGTACAAGATGGCAAAACAATTGAGTTAACAGATTGTCAACATACTCTAGCTCCAGCTTTGCAAAATGATATAATATAAATATGATGTATTGACATAAAAAAATGATTGAACATACGGTCTTTCAAATACAAGTAGAATTGCTTAAATATCACTTCTGGCTACGTTGATTACAATTTAAAACTATATTCAGAAATGTTGAAAGTGGTTAAATAAAATCACAGTAACTTCATAACCGTAAGTGATTTCATGCAGTTTTACTAATTTAAATAGAGGCAAGTTTTATTTGACACACAATATGTCCCAGTATTATAGTATTGTTTTATGTTTGTACGTCATAATACCATTTCCACATCTCCCCAACTGGAGAACTGAAGCATCTTGATCCTGTTCTAACTCATTTCCAGTGTGTACAATAAATTAAAATTTACTAATTTATTTATTAATCATTTACCTGTGCTCCGAAGTCTTCTTAATTGTTCCATTTTTAAGTTTTACATTTTCATACTGATAGTCCCCAAAAACTGAATACACAAAAGGCAAAACAGGGAGCACGAACCTAATCTCTTTATGACCCACAATGCTAGAAAGTTAATGCAAACACACAAATGGTTTAGTTTTTTTTAGCATTACAGAAGTTTTCTAATGTAGCAGAGTATTGCTAAAACGCATAAACCCTTCGTCATAAATTATTAATTATACAGAATAAAATCAAGAAAAGTTGAATTAAAGATTGTCAGCTTTGTTAGAGATTGATACGAGGAATATACTTAAGTACCTGAAGAAAGCAAAAAATGAAGTGATGGATGTCATTTTTAGGTAATATCGAGGTAAATTTCTTGCTTTGTAGAACACTTCAAAGAATGTTAACGTGTCGAACAAAAATATTGCTGGGACTGCACTATACAAATACCACAACAAAGGATGAGTTCCAAACTCTGCACTGCGGCCTTGTAGAAAATTGAACAGGACGAAGTTCCAAAGTGGTAAAACCCAGTAGCCATACATTACCGAGTCAATATATGCCAGCACCCCAAGAGTAGACAGTCTACCAGAAAATTGAAATTGTTAATTTTAGTCATGAATGAATGTAAGTTGTTGACTAGACCTTTTCTTTTTAATAAGTAATTAAATTAGATACCCAATGAGCAGACAAGAAAATATTTTTTTCGGCATCTTGGTAATAATTACAAATAATTGGGGAAACCAGATTACAATTGCTGTTGGCCGCAAACTGAAGTTAATTGCCAAAATGAAGGTAAAAATTTTTATCTTCCCTATTTACAAAAAAAACGATTAAATTAACAACTAATTGTGGGCCGCTATATTGAAAAGATATTGTCGGTTTCAATACCAGCTTCGAAGTAATACATGGATATCATGTTAAGTGCCATTTCTGTAGTGTTGGTTATCAAACGGCTGCTGCAGTAAAATACAAACCATGAAGAAATAAACATCAATACGGAATAGAGTGAACTCACGAATCCATAACTTATGGCCCCTGCTAAAAAGAAGTATACTTCTCCAACAAACACCAGCATTACATTGAATAGTCGGGCACCCGTTATCTGCATAAGATAATAATGTTATACTTATTATTATAAATATTTAAATGTGCAAAAATTGTAAGTTAAAATCAACCTCTCACTAACCATTATAAAGGGAGAGTCCAGGCCAAAATATTTGAGAACTTTGAAATATCCAATGTGTAGCATAGGGAATAAATAAGATCTCAGGCCTGTTTCCCACTCCCAAGTTAGGTGTCCCTGTCTAAAATCAATCAGACAACATAACATTCCAATCTTTGTATTTTCATAATCAGATGCCAATCCTAATAAAATAAAAAGCTTTTCAAAAAAATTGACTGCCTCTGCAAGGGACTCAACTTCACAAAAGCGACAAAAACACTTCTGGTTAATTAATACACGTGGACCTCAAGGAGCTCATATTTTATACTAATTGATATTACTAAATTACTATTTGTCTTCTTCCCATTAAATAACTGACAATCAACCCAGCTGAACAGGATGTTTCTGAAAATAATAAGTAAAAGCTAGTAGGTAATTTACAAACCCGAAAACATGTTTATGTGCTACTTCAGTCGACTGCCAGTATTCATCTGGAACAAACTCGGTATTCACCATAAATAGGCTTGCCATATTGATGCCGAATATAAATATTAACAACTCTCGGATTCGAATTTCAAATATTGGGTGGCCAACTCCTGGTTCAACAGTAACTTGCACCGCAGGTTCATTCCTACAATTATGTTCGACAAAAGTGTATATAAATATAAATCCATAGTCGTAACTCTATGTATATCGATTACATGTCAATAAAAACTTATTGTATTTTCGCAACTTTGCGGCTTCTTTTCTTGAGTACTAATATAGTTATTGTTAACGTATTATTTGTCAATTCGATTGTCGAAGAACTGACCGTCTGAAAATGCAAATGATAATGTAGGTCTTCGATAGTCGAATCGACAAATAGTACGTTGTTGACAGTCAATAAAGTTCAGCACGACAAAACTGAACTATTTTACTTTTAATTTTTAAACTAAAAGAGGTTCATACTTTTTATTTATTTTGGGAGCAATGATCACATGTGACAACCAATTTATAAAAGACGTTAACCAAAATTGAGCGAAACCAATGTATCCGTCTTTCCATGGGTCCTTTTCCTTTGAGTTTCGGCGACGTCCAAGTGTGTCGGGCAGAGCATTTCCTGAAACGTCTAATTGTTTACGGTGCCAATAGCGCTTCTTTCCCATTTTATTCTATGTATGCCTAAACAGTTAAAAATGATAAAAAGGGTACAATAAAATATTAAGTTGAATTTTTGATAATATACAAAAGCAAATTGGGATTACTAGTACATGTTCTTAGATATTGTGTTAATCTGTTAAATTCGATCTTTCAAGGAAATAAAGCAATATCAAATATATCAAAAAACCTACACCAACCAGCTTGTTTTCATTCGGCTGTTCGACTATGTATATAGTCAGTTATCAATCCAACTTCAAACAAACGTGAAGTTTATCTTTTCATGTTTTATGTATATGCGTCCGATATAATATGAATGAGCTTTGTGTAATGTACCCAGAAAACTGAATACCTGGTTCACATTTTGAACCAATCTTTACGCCAACAAACTGTGACATTCCACGGTTTATAGTTATAATCGATTCATTTACAACAGCTAGATCTCACAACCCAAAATATTGTCAAATCTAACTATATGTATTATGGTAATTTTTTATTAAGTGACAAGCGCATAACTTACAGTTTTCTTCCAGCAATCACTCTAATCTATTAATTAAAATTAAGTCCAATAATTATAATATATAATACAAATATATATTCCTTGTCAATGGTGATATATTTCTTATAATTATACATAAATGTAGTGAAATGTTATCGTTAGTGTCCAGATCGGTGTTACATCGTGTGTGTAAAATACAATTAGGTTCTGTGTTTAAGTAATATGTGTTGTCTTATATTTTTATTAAAGTCTTTGTAGGTGTTACTTTCTTTGATATGTTATTGATATGTCTTTGATATTATGGTCAAATGCCTTTTGATTACTTTATAGCAAGATGCATGGCCACATTCAGGGGGTGGGCAATAGGGCAACTGCCACCCCCGAAATCCCAAAAAAAGAGGTTATTTTGCCCTGAAAGGGCAAACAATCGAGAAATTTTTCGCTTGATACATTTTAGGTTGATTTTGGGCTAAATTTGCTCAAATTTTTCGCGCTACGCGCGAATATTGATACATATGTACCTATTCATTGGAGTTTGCCACCTCCGAAATCGATTTCTGGATACGGCTGTGGCCAGATGTAAATTTAAAATTATATATGTGCAGTAGAATTCAACTTATTTTGATGTCCATCGGATGTGAGAAACCAACGGATTTTTTGTCAAAAATATATTATTCTGACTGAAAGATTTCAAAGACAATTCAGTACGCAATGTAATCCAGCAAAATCCGACATATATTTCAAATTAATTGCGCTCGATCACGTCTGCCTATAACATAAATATACAGTTGAAATCAAATGCAAACGGAAAAAATGGAACAACTTTGCCTCATAGTCCCGCTCCCGAACGTACTGATTGAACAGCTTTAACGTAGAAAGTTTGGGCGACTCATTGTCTTGTAATTGTTCTTCCTATAGGCTCCTGCACATGTACCAGGATACACACCAGAGTAAAACTGATGCAAATAATATTTTGTTTCTACTACTCGACACTTGGATTGAGAGATAGGGGAGGGGCATCATTTCTTTAAGGTGTCATTAGAGGTACTTGCTGTTGCCCAAAAGTTAAAAATAGATAAATATTTCATTTGTGCTGCAATAATAACAAGACTTCTTCAGAAATCTTGGCTCATATTACTATAATATATACTGCGCGTTTCAGCTAACCTACCCAGACTCACTCGACGGAAGGCAAAGCCCAACTGAATTTTTGATGAAAA